>CM021108.1:205789885-205839636 GCA_007115665.2 Sequoiadendron giganteum | reverse complement strand
CGTAGCGACTCTAATTTCTTCAACCTAAATATCACCATACTTGCTAAACCTAGACCCATTCTAACCAATGGGTGATTTATCTATAAACATATTGCAGATTTTACCAAGTTTAATGATTCAAAAAGTAACTTGGCTATGGTGTTGCAACCTTTGAAGGTTCAAAGTAAGGTTTTCCCTTACTCTCACATCCCTCCAAGTTTCCCTTTCTCCTTCCAATGCTAGCCACACTACTGTGTTTTCCTTCCTTCACTCATTGCCTTCACACACAATTTCTTTTGTGTGTTCTACAAGTAAGGGGTCATGGGGTTTTAAAGTAGCCTCTCCTTGATTTCTTACACATTTTTTTTGACCTCTAGAACCTTCCTGGTATGGTTTCCATGTTGTTTTAATGGCACAAATTCTCCCTTCGACCTACATACCTTTCCTCATAAATGAGGGTTGTTAGTTGTTTATGGCATGAGAAATGAATTTTCCCTTTCTTCAAAAATCACAACTCCTTCCTCTTATGGCTGCCCTTTTTATTTTTATTATTTTTTCTCTTGGTTTCATTTGTTTATGTTTATCCTTGGCTCATCGCTTAGGTTTTAATCTTTTATTTTCTATTATTTCTCTCTTATTTTGAATTTATATTTCTTTAAATTATCTTATGTTATATGTATTATTTTTTTAATTTTTGAATGGTAAGGTGTGGGATTTAAATGGGTAAGCATCATTTATTATTGTATTCTTTTAATTTTCCTTATGGCTCAACTCGAGGTTGGTCACAAGGGAGTAAGGACTAAGAACTTATATAAATCAAGCCAAACTATCAGTGGCAATTAAAATCTTAATTTGCGGTGAAATAACTAGAATGACTCAACTTCCAATTAGTCAAATTAGGCTACTAAGTTTGATTTTCCTTCTCGAAATAGGTTTACAGGTCCTTTTGTTGCACCCCAAACACCTGCAAAGCTCATCCACATTCTCACCAAATTGTTTGTACTTGGTTAGCCTGATAAACATATAGATATATCCATGGAAAAATCAAATATCACCATTACATTCATAAATAACAATTATTTAAATATTTGTTCCAAATGACCATTTAAAGTGTTTAAGTCTATTATATTAATATTTAAGTTCTTAGGGTCATCCAAAATAAGGGTGCAATCATAGTTTCAAGTTCAAATTTTTTCCTTCATCCAAATTACATTAGGATAATGGGTGATTAATACAAAATAAAGTCTAGAGTCTATTATATTAATATTTAAGTTCTTAGGGTCATCCAAAATAAGGGTGCAATCATAGTTTCAAGTTCAAATTTTTTCCTTCGTCCAAGTTACATTAGGACGATGGGCGATTAATACAAAATAAAGTCTAGAGTCTACCGGGGAGGACGATGGGCGATTAATACAAAATAAAGTCTAGAGTCTACTGGGGATGTGACAACACATTCAATTCACACACTTGATGTAATCATAAAATAAATTCCATATTGTAGACATGGAAAATGTATAATTTCGGTTTGACACACTTGATCCTAATTACTAACAACATTTATGCCTAAATCATACTTCCAACACTTTATCTTAATTCTGTCTCTTAATCTAATGAATCATTATTCATCTAATTAAGTCTTCACCTCCTTTGATTAAATTAATCAATTTAATTTAATTAACCTTACATTTATGTTTAATTAAATAAATTATTTTATTTGATTAAAATCTTTAAAGTCCTCTTATTAAATTAAATAAAATAAAACCTTATTTGATCTAATCTAACATATTCCTTCTTGGTTAAATAAATCAAATCATTTATTTAATAAATCATTTCCTCTCAATTCTGATTTAAAATAATTCATCTATTTGAATCAAAATTGTCAAATCAACTAATTCTCAATTAAATTAATCAAAACCTTGATTAAGCTAATCTCTCTCACTAAAATCCTCTAGAGAATGCAATTTGCACAATAAATCAATTACTTTGATTTATTTAATTCTCTATTTTCCCTCATAAAGCATCAAAAAAGAATATTCCCTCATTTCAATTCAAAAAGACCAAGTGACATTAACTTCATTTCCCTTCCCTCCTCAGCAAGACATTTCACAAATTCAAATTCAAACTAAATACATTTATTGGCACTTTGGCCAAAATATGCACAACCACTAACCAATCACATCATGACATGTGGCATTCAACCATTGGATTGAATGTTAGTCCCACATTGCTTAAATCTCTTTCATTCTTCCAAATTGAAATCTTTAAAGTGGAGACTTCTCTCCTCATTTCTCATCCACAATCTTCATGCAAAGTTACTCTTTTCACATTGAGAGCTAATTTTGCCCATTTCACTCAACCATTCATCATTTTCAAAATTTGTAACAAGGTTATGCTCAAATCTCTTTGGGAGATTTGACCATTGCTCAATCACTCAACATTGCAACTTAGGAATTGGGAAAGGGCCAATTGCAACATTCCATTAGCACCAATTCCCCCATGGGATCTTAAATCTATTGGCTTAATTAGGATTTATATGTTTCTCTTGTATTGTGTTCTTCATTTTCCTAATTTTAGTTTAAATAGATGGATTTCATGGGGAATCTCTCATGCTTGTATGCATTTTGAGCTAACAATCTAACCTTGTTTGTTGTTCTTATGCATTTGCAGGTTTAGAGGTTCACACATATAAAAATGCATCAATGGACACAACCACTCTAAGCACTCTCAATGCAACACCAACAAAAATTTCATTTGCACATGTACATATTGGGTACACAATACAACCTTAATACGAATTATCCCCTTGCATATGACACACAACTCGATTACTTATGCACATTGGGCACATAATACATCTTGAATATGAATCGTCCTCATGTACATGGTAAACAAATCAATCACATAAAACTCAATGATATAAATACCATAAACAATCAATTCACACATGTGATGTAATTATAATTTAGATTCCATATAAAAAATACATCAATTGCATACATGTCAAAGCCTAATTCACATTAGCACATGATGAAACTAAAAAAATTAGTCCTATGTATGCACCATGGAGAGTATTATGTTAGAGTAAAGGTTTTAACTTAATTGTGTTGATTAAGTTGTTTTTATTCCCTTCTTAAGATTTCACTTTAGTTTGTATAAAATGACATTTAATAATTATATTAATTATTAAATGTTTCCCTATTAGGGTTTTGCATGATCTCCTTCTTAAGGATTGATCCATTGTATATTCTCAATTCTCTTTTGTTCTGATAAGATAATTTCTCCATTTTTCAGAGCTTCAAACCCTTGTTTGTTTTCTCCATCCATTCTCTTCCTTGTGACAGGTATCCATTTGCATGCAGGTGTTCTTGGAGTCTGAAGTTGGATTTCTCAACTTCTACATGATATCAAAGCTTTCTTGTTGCATGCTTGTTATTGTTTGAAGAATTTGGAGCTATTTGGAGCTACAAGGGTTGGATTAGGCATTCATAGTTTTGGGGTTTGCTTTTTTTGATCCAGGGAATCACCTACAATTTCAAAGCATTTTGAGTCCAAACAGACCTCACCGTTGGATCCATAGCGGTCCAAAACCCCTCAATCGACTGTTCATTCGTCCATTTTGGACAAAGTTGATTTGAGGGGCAAATTTTTTTTACCTGTACGGCCGTCCGTTTGCCTCGTAAAAAAAATAAAAATCTGCATTTTTCGTCAGAATTTTTTAAAAAAAAATTGTTGTTGTAAATGTCTTTTTCTTATATATATATTAAAAAATAAAATTAAAAAAATAGTTTAAGGGCTTGCTCAGGCCCTGGTACTGGGGTACCCACAGGTACCTGTGTACGTAGGCCTGTGGGCCCTCAATACGCCAGTCGACGTCCTGCCAGCCGCTGCCAGCTTTAATGCCAACTGACGATTTGACAGTACCACTAACGGCGATACTTAGGTCACTAGCCCCCTTGTTTTAGGCTCAGATTTTTGCTGCGACAGTCGTATGACCGTCAAATTTAATCTTGCACTGTATTTTTTCCCCTTTGGAGTTGTTTTCTTCGAGAGGTCATAACTTGAGCATATAATATCATTTTTTAGCAAACAAGATATTGTCGGAAAGTTGGTTCTATCAACTTTCTAGTGGTGTGGGTCTCATCGCTTCATTTATCTATTGGTGCATTCTACAGCCAGTTGAAGTCAAAGGATTTGTTTTCAATCCCAAGCTCATAACTTTTGATCTGTTCCTCCATTTTTCGTGATCCAGCGGCGTTCGAACCATATTTCAGAGCTCTTCAGTTCCATCCATGCAATATTTCCAGATTTTCCTCCAACTATATTTTATTCAGCTTTTTGTGTTTTCACACTCTGGTGAATTACTTGGACATATTTTCTCTTGGGAACTTCTCGATTGCATGGGTTGCTCCATTTTTTGGTTGTTCTTCATATATTTCCAGTTTATTGTCCTTTGTGGGCATTTTGAACATCATTTGTAAGCAATTTTTTATGTAAACGCACTGAGATAAAGTGCCACATTATTGTACATGTATTTTTGGGGATTTGGCACATAAGGTTGTGCCATATTTTGTACTTCCACTATATTATAAAGTGTCATGGGGGGGTTGTGTAGTGCCTTTGTTTTTGCCATCACACCTTTGTCCAGTGAGTGTCCCTCGACAACGAAAGTGGATCCATATGATTCTAGCCTCATGCATGTGTGCTTTGTTTTTCACACCACTTTTTCAGTTGTAGGTGCTTTCTTGTGCACTTTCAGATGTTGTTTCTTCTCCTTGATGCACTACAGAGTGTTACACAACATTTCAGTGGATTTGTCAAGCTCTCCCAGTTCAACATTATGGGGGGGTATTATATTGTTCGTGCTAATGCTTCCTTGGTTTTGCCTTGGAAGGAATCTTCCATTCTCAGTTGATCAGTGTTTTTCATACTATTGGTACGTGTGCCATCTGTATATTCATTCTAGGTGTTTTGCCTTTGTTTTTCATCTAATTCAAGTAGTGTCATTTGGGGCACTCATGCAAATTGTTGTCTTCTTGATCCTGATCATCGTATCTTCAGTGGAGGTTCTTCAACACCATAGCAGTCATCTTTTAATAGTTGTTTGTAGCTTCTTCTACTTCAGTGATGTTCTTCATGGCTTTCTACATCTCTTTTTGGAGTAGAGTTTCTCCCATGAGGTTTTCTCTATTTCTCCATCTTATAGAGATTTGGTTGTATTTGGGTACCTGATCTGGCCTAGTTATCAGGACCCATGTTTACCTTTCCTGCATTGTAGTTACATTTGTTTTCTTGCACTTGTTTGTAGCTGCATTGTTGCTCATCCTAAGGGGGGTGTTGGAGTAAAGGTTTTAACTTAATTGTGTTGATTAAGTTACATTTATTCCCTTCTTAAGATTTCACATTAGTTTGCATAAAGTGACATTTAATAATTATATTAATTATTAAATGTTTCCCTATTAGGATTTCTTTTAGGGTTTTGCATGATCTCCTTCGTAAGGATTGATCCATTGAATATTCTTAATTCCCTCTTGTTCTGATAAGATCATTTCTCCATTTTTTAGAGCTTCAAACCCTTGTTTGTTTTCTCCATTCATTCTCTTCCTTGTGACAGGTATCCATTTCCATGCAGATGATCTTGGAGTCTGAAGTTGGATTTCTCAACTTCTACATATTATGCACAAATATCAATGAATGAGACCAATTTGTATTCCATGTGAAAAAAAATGTATATGAATGAATGACATAAATACAACCAATACTAATGCACACAAGAACTATAAGCAAAACATATAGGTTTGATTCACACATGATTCAAAACCAACATAAATTCTTATTAACATATACAATTGGGCACATTGTAAAATGATAATATGAATTATCCTCATATACATGGCATAAAAATCAATCACATATAACTCAATGATAATTTATTCAATGCTAATGAATACCAACCACACAAGGTACATCATAAAAATTCAATTAACATGTGATGTAATCATAACATAAAATCCATATAAACAAGGATGTGTATACAAATCAATTTTGGTCACATTATCACACCTGAAAACTTCAACAAAAATCAGCCCTATGTACACACCATAGATAGTATTATGCACAAAACTCAATGGCATACATAACATGAGCTAGACCAGCTTAAATTACATTTGAATCAATCACATGTATACAACTTAATGACATAAGTGCCACAAATACTAATGTAACAAGTATCCAAGAACACCATATGCAAGTTTTGTTCATAATTAATACAACACCAACACAAAGGCCTTATGTACATATATACATTGGGCACACAACATAACCATAATATCAACTATCATTATGTTCATGGTATACATATAACTACCATACAATCCTACTTACTATAGAAAAGCACATGAGGTACACCATACAAAATCAATTCACATGTAATAAAATTATAGCATAAATTCCATATGAACAAGGATGTGTATTCAAGTCAATTGTATACTCACAAAATCTTAATTCACATAAACACACCACACAAATTTAATAAAAAATAGTCCCATGTACATGATATGGAGAGTATTATGTACAAAACTCAATGCCATACATAAAATTCAACCATAATCTAAACTAGACTAATTTATATTCAATATGAATTAATCACATTTATAAGATATAATGATATAAATACCAACAATACTAATGCACACAAGCACTATAATCACACCATACAATTTTAATTAACACTTGATGCAACACTATACATGTATATAATGCAACCTTGGCACACCCATTACACAAGCTCGTGAGTTACACCATACAAACTTAATTCACACATGTAATAGAATCATAGCATAAATTTCATATAAACAAGGATGTGTATATTCAATTCAATTGCACACATGTCAAAGATTATCTCACCATACAAATTTAATAAAAATTAGTTGTATATACACATCATGGAGAGTATTATATGCAAAACTCAATGACATACATAAAATTCAACCATAATATGAACTAGACTATTTTACATTCCATGTACACCAATCACATGTATAAGACTTAATGACATAAATGCAGCCTACTATTTCACATGAGAACTCTAATCACACCATACAAATTTTATTAACACCATACATGTATAGGAGCGAATTTACACCCCTAACACAAATTCCCCTTTCACCCCTTTACACTTTAGAAAACCAAACTCAGATGCTTAATTCGACATAAGCCTTTGACATAAGCTCATTGTTCACATCACACTTGGTGCCCTAATTGCATGTCAGTGAAGGAATTTTTGTTAGGGACACCAGTGCAATGCGCAGACATCTGCACAACACGCTTATATCCCTAGCAGATTCCTGCGGCTAAAGACTGCAGAAATGTTACACTTCCTATTGGGAGTCAAAGTATAACGCCTTTGTTCCACTAGTCGACCCAAATATCATTGTTTTCTTCCATTCTTCCTACATATTCTCAATTCATTAATTTATTTTCAATTTGGCTACATCTTTTGGTAATCTCTTCACAATTTCTCCACACTCTTGAGCATTCACTTCAAGCTTTGTAGCAACACTTCACACCTCATAGCAATTCCATCACTTTGATAGTGCAAGTGTAGGATGAATCCATTGCAGCAGAGGCTTGAGTTCCTCTCATCTTTCTCTTCCACTAGCCTTGAGTGCTTTGGATGGAGGTGGTAAGCTCCTCTCATCTTCTCTATCGTTTGGTTGAATAAGCACATATTGTTTTGTAGTGTCTTTTGTATAATTAGTTTTTATTTTCTTCTTTATCACATTATTTCTATCATTGCAAACTTGGTTGTTCGTGGAGGTGGAAACACCAAAATGGAAGTTTGATTGAGGCAAACCCCTAAACAGGCCCCCAACATTTTCTCGCTTTTCTGTGTGTAGGTGCAAAGATCTTGGAGCAATCTAGCGAGAAGATCGTTGTGTGAAATCATCTTCATCACCCTTGAGATAATCTACTTTCTTTATCACATTCATATTTACATTTCATATCTCTTAATCTTATTATGCCATTCCTGAAACTCTTAAACTAGGTTGTTAGTCCTTATTTTAGAATTTAAATCTTGTCTCATTAGTTTTCTGACCGTACAAATGCCAGTGTGCCACGATGTCATCCCAGAAATACACTTGTGTCCTCAAACAAAGAGCTACCTGGGATACAGAGTTGACTCTAAAGACCGACTCACCTAGCCCATTTTCAATTCTCGGGTTTGTAGAGTAATCAAAGGACCTCATAGTCCTCATCATTCTCATCCCGCCTAATTCTAACCTTCATTTTAACTGAGGTAAGTTAGGGTAGTCATACTACTCTTGGCCTTGCAGTGGTTGGTCCCCCTCTCTTATACCCTCTGATCATTTCACCCCTACATTTTGTGAAGGTTTATGAGCATCACAACCTAGTCTAGGACCTCTGGGCATATTGTCAAGAGAATTTTGTGACACCTTCTAATGGAGAAGATGAAGGTCTCTTCTAGTTTCACTATTGGTCTTTCCTCTAGTTTTGTGGTTGGCCTGTCTATGTACAAGTATGTGTCATGGGGCGAGTCTAGGTTCCTTGATGAAACTAATCACGTCCCTACCCCTCCTGCATCACCAACCTCATCATCCATAGACAGGCATGAAGTTTTCCACATCCCTTTCAAATATTTTGTTAGTCTAAGCAAGGGGTTCGGTGCATTACAAAATCACTTGGAGAAAAACCTAAAGCTTGTTAGGGCTACTAGAGTCGTCAGTGAAATAAAGTAAATGGTAGGAAAAGATCAGACATGCATAGAATTCTTGGCTAGTCTTGTTGGCCTAGTCGAAGCGTGTGCCCCTTCGAATCATAGTCACATGGTATGAGGTGGCCCCTTCAAAGAATGCAAGAGACAACTAGAGGTATTAATGCCTCTTACGTCTGTATACATGGCTGACATAGCCCCTTTAGTTAGTGTGCTTGTGGCTTCTGAAAACTTTGAAACTATCAAAGTAAACAAAAACCCTTTAGGTTTCCACTTCACCCCTTCTACCACCTCTAGTGGTGGAGAATTCGGTGAGATGATCGGTGGAGGCTTTAGTGGTGGATACTTCGGTAGTGGAGGTGGTACCAACGGAAGCGGTTCCAAAAAAGGTCATGGTGGTGGCTCTGGAAGTGGCGGTGGCTTCGACGAAAGTCACACTAGTAGTGGTGGCATTGGTGGTGGCCCTAATATTAGTCACACAAGTGGTCTAGGCGATGGCCCTAGTGGTGTTTCCAATGGTCCTATGCCTTATAATGAACCTATTCTAAACACTCTCCTCTAGAATGGGGAAGATGTAGAATCAATTGGCAAATCTTTCCTAGGCCTCAACAAGCCTATCTTTTTAGCCCTTCTTCTGACACAGCCTGTTGTCGGTAGCAATTCTAAACACTCCTTTTTTGCAAGGGATGGAGATTCCTAAATTTGAGAAATACAACGGCAAAGGGGACCCTTAAACACATATGTTTGCCTTTAACGCCTTATGTATGGACTTGTTCCATCACAATGTTTTGATGACAAAACTATTCCCTCAATCCCTCAAGGATACAACACTTGAGTGGTACTTTTCCTTGCTTGACAACTCCATCTTTTCATTCTATCAGCTTGTGAACCAATTCCTAAGATAGTTCCAAGCCAGCATCAGGCCTAAGATGACCTTCTTTGACCTTGTTTGATGTAAACAAGGGGATAATGAGAAGATTATTGATTTTAAAGCACGATATCAGGCACTCTTTTCACAAATATCATATGCACTTTTAGACTCCAATGTGTAAAAGGTATTCATAGGGAACTTACAAAGGCCTTGGAAAGAGAAGTTCGCCCTCATGAAATACCCTTCTTTTGCATATCTATGTGCGACCCTACGAGAGTATCAACAGACTGTGGTTGAGTTCAGGGGATCTTCCTCATGCTCACGTCCTGAAGAAAATTCCATTATATCAATCTTTGGAAAAGGAAAGATTGTTGTGAATGTAGTAGTCATTGTGGATAAAAATGGCCTCAAACACGACCGAAGGTTCACAAAGTTATCAAAATCCTATTCCTCCATCTTATAGAAGCTTTTAAAGGATAAGATCGTTAATTTGTCGACTCCAAAACTAGTAAGGGAACCATATCCTAACTGGTATGAAGAAAATACCTATTGTCAATATCATCGAGTTAACGAACATGATACTGAACGTTGCATGTGTCTGTGTCATGAGATACATGATTGCATTGAAGACAATACTATCCATCTTGATGGAAGCAAGCAAAACACAAACAAATCAATGGAAAAAGCTAATAGTGAATTGCAAATATACATGGACCCATTTCCATCACATTTTGCTAACATGATTATTGATCCCTCTAATTGTTTTTCTTACCCTGAAGCATTCATTAACATTGTTAGGGTGATAACACAAAGCTAGTTTACAATTTCTGAGAGGAACTGATTTTTGCTGAAATCACATATTTTTAGAAAATACAATGACTTAAGCCTTAAAAAGTTCCATTTTAAGGATTTCAATTGAAGAGGTTTGACCAAACCACCTTAGATAAAAGCCCCTTGGATAGAACCTCACTAGTTTTAAAACATACCTATAAATGAGTCTCCTTTACACCTATCAAAATGTTGATAAAAAATCACTTTTGATTTACCTTTTGGAGGATCAAATGAAGTCATTTAAAATTTATTTCAAATGATTATGGTAGTCTTCAGAATGACCTATCCAACAAATATAATTTTAATATGTTTTGGTTTTATTATATATTTATTTTTTTAGTTTTATTAAACATAGGTTTTTCATAAAAAATGAAGGTCTTTATTTTGCACATGTGGAAAAATAGCAGATTATCAAAAAAAATTTGAAAAATATAAGTGCACCAGATATTGAAGTCTTTGATCCAACAAAACAAAAAGAATTGAATTTTGATATATACAAAAAATATTACATGTTATACGGTCACACTATGTTTGAATTGTAATTGGTTTGACTTTGAAACTTGATTAAAGAAAAACTATTCATTAAAAAACTATCTAACCAAGTGGAAGCACTATATATCGAAGTTACAAATCTAAATTTGAAAGAATTAGAATTTTATCCTTCATGGAAAAAAAGTTATGTGTTATAGGGTGTGTGTCACTTTTTAAAAAATGTTGTTTTCTGAAAAAAAAATCAATTTTCATGGGAGATGGAAAAAGAAGTGCAATCTAATTGCAAAAAAATTGAAAAAATTATTTTTAGAATCTACAGACAAAATGTGACAAGACTCTAGTTTGCATCATCTTCAAATTTCTCATGGTTTAGCTGCTATAGGTGCCCAAATGTGAAGATTTAGTTAAAAATAATAATTTCAGTGTCTAGTTTGGCCAAAAATTGTAAACCACTATTGTGGGATCACCTGTTACTATTACCCCTTCTCCTTGTCTTGTGATCGAGTTGCCAAATATAACATTCACTCTACAAGATGTACCAACAAATGACAAACCTTTTTCGCTCTACATTCTCACTCACCTCAATGGCAACATTGTGACAGGAATCTTACTCGACCCTGCAAGCAAAGTGAATGTCATCACGAAGGAGACTCTATTCTTGAACTCCCTGCAAAGGGAGGAATACAAGAAAACAAAACCCATCATCCATACACATGACGGTCTTGCTTTAAAGCCCTATGGATCAATAATGTTATTTGTCCTAGTTGGACCTAGGACTATAGACACGCTTTTTGACGTCATTCCCAAGTCAAACCTATTCGGAGTGAAGCTAGGGATACCTTGGTTGGCTTCCATGAATGGGATTGCCTCTATAATTCATTAATCTTTTAAGTTTTTCCATGAAGGTGTTGTGCACATGGTGCACAATACTGGATACTAGCCTGTGGTGTCCCACAAAAGATATTTGTTGGATCACTAAATTTGTCCACTCCAATTGGTCTACTTCCCTCAAGGACAGACCTACTTTATAAGAACTGTGTGAAGTACAAAACTAGAGGCAAGGGACAACAGAAGTTGACCCTTCCTATAGCAGATTAGCCAGCTGCCTCCTCCTCCCGAAAGGGAAAGGAGAGGTTTGGTCCTTCTCGGGTTGCCTTGTTTGCTCCCCTTTATTCGGAGGAGTATTGGATGAAAAAGCTTGGTTTCTACCCGCTGAGTCTGATGATGCTTGCTTGGCGTAGACCCAAGATCAGGATATCGGATCTCCCTAACTGGTCTCTTAGACCCTGGTATTATTTAAATGGCAGAAAGAAAGGCTTGCAAAGAGATTTTGCCCCACAACCTCTTACTGTTCTCGTGAATGGAAAGAGGCTCATTGCCGAAGTGCTAGAGTTGATTCCCCCTATCGTGCTTGAACTTACTCCTCACACTCCCATCCATGAGTCTATCCCTTCACTGGAAACAGCTATGGAGGATACTCCCATGGCTAAGCAGGAGCCCTCCGTTCCTTCACAAATTTTGGCTTCTAGATCAAAGAGCCACATAAATCACCTTGCACGTGAGCGCAAACGCCATCAAAAGGCTCGTCTAGCTGAGCAAGCCTCCTTATAGAGGAAAGAAGAGGAGATGACTGCTCCTATATCAGGACCTCCTACTATGTCCTCCTCTCTCTTTCCTTCTATTCCTATCCAAACTAGCTATGTATCTCTTCCAGCTTCCATTGTGAGCACTCATGTGCCTAGAAAGTTGTAGGTGTTCATCACTCCTTCCATGGAGCCACCTCTATTGGCATTTGTCCCAGATGTATCACCTTTTTTGAAGCCCATAGACATGATTAATACTTCGGTTGTGTCTACTACGCTTCTTTCCTCCTCTCCCTCTATCCATCTCGCTTCATTTGTGGGGATTTTGCCTCCTCTAACAAAGAAGAAGGTAGAGAGTGTTCCATCCAGATATGGAGGGCATAAGAGGAATCCAATTTCCCCAAAAGGTGGCCATGCACTGACTTGTTCTATCCTGGTGATGGAACTAGTTCCAACCTCCCCCGAGTTTTTCACTGCTCCAGAATCTCGGTGATCTTAGTGGTGAATGTTGAGAACGAACTCCTTCATCCATTGAGTTGAAAGATGGCACTCCCATCAAGTGTATGTTTAACTCATGGATGAAGTTACAACCTTGTCAGCGATCTTTGCGAAGTCATTGATCTTAAACCCATAAGAGTTGAACGACAGAGATCTCACAAGTCCCTCTGCCTTGGCCCTTGTTGTGGGAGGATCAAAAGCTCTTCCCCTTAACATTACACCATTACAGGCTCATCATCCTCCCCCCTACGATGATCTAGAGTGGGAAGCTAATGACCTCTTAGTTGACCAGTGTTAGGGGGAGACCATCTTCTTAATCTTTAGATTAGATGTGTGTGTGTTGTGATGTGTTCCCTTGTGATCATGCTATATGTTCCTAGATGACCCTCGTCACCCCTGTTGGTGCTTGGATATAAGCGTGGTGTTTGTGTTATAAACCTCCTTATATGTGTGTCATCATTCTTCCATGTTTGTGATTGACTTTTTAGCAAATTGGGGATGATGCAAAGCGTCGGGAGCATTTAGGCTCCCTTAAATGTTGAACCAATTTTAAAATTTTACTTTGTCTTTCGTGCATTCTTCCTAATTTGGTTGGGGATTACTAATATTTTGCCTCTTATCGTGGTTACCTATTATATATAAATAAAGTCATATCTGACCTCGCAAAACGAGATCCCCCTATGCCCTTTATTCGTCCCTTTTGCTTCCTCTTTAACTTTCTCTCTCCTTTGCTTGAGTTGTCCCTTTCATGTGTGACAACGCCACTTCTACATTACATGGTCTTTAGAAGATGCATTCGATGTCAAATAAATCTTTTCTCAAAGGACCTCTTCACACTCTTCTTTGTGAGAATTGCATTCTCAACTTGAAACCCTAACGAAATGTGTTTCCTTCATCAGATGTTCATAAAGAAAAGACTTGGAAACCCTCCTTTGAAGTAGGAAAAAATTTAATCTTCCTCTCACGTCAGGGTATATCCTTCCTTTCAAGTTCCTTGATGAAGTGAACATCTTTTAAAAGGATTCCTTGATGATGAATTGATTCAAGAAAGAAGCCATTGAGTTTTGAGCAGTGCATCTCTTGAGTGGACCTTCTCCTTTCAAGTTGGGTTCCCATGGGACCCCTCTTAAAGTTTTATCCCTGACAATTTTTATGACATCTAGCTCGGGCAGCTTAACTAGATCGATTTCACATCTTCGCATCTTGTCCAAGAGTAGCCTAACTAGACCTACTTCACGTCCTCGTGTCTAGCTTAGCGGCAGCCTGACTAGACCTTACATTCCAAATAACACATCCCTTGAGTGGAACCCTCTTCTTTTTGAAGGGTTCCCAAGGGACCCCTTTGAAAGTCTTTCAATTTGGTGATGGTCTACGTGGTTGTCTGTTCACTGGCCTACACGGACGCTTCTTGACGTGTTCTATATGTGGGTAAAAATCTCGCCATTTCTAACTCTGTGGAGTCCCCTTATTCAGTCTCCCTCATGTGAGTTCTTCGGGGACACCTACCTTGCAGGTCTACGGGTCTGTAAGGTGCTCTTCTTGGTTTACTTCATGTGAGAGTTCTTGAAGGATACCTCCCTTGCAGAACTATGATCTTGTAAGGTGCTTTCGTTCTTCAACTTCATAGTTATGTGAATTTATGAAGTCCTTTCCTGCATTTTTAGGTTCGCCAGACCATGATCTACTTCCTCATCAATACAGGTATACATCTTTAACCTTACTACTCTACTTTACCGAAGCACTCATCAGTATTCATGCTTGCTAAAGTTGGGAAAAAATGTATAGGAGCGAATTTATACCCCTAAAACAAATTCCCCTTTCACCCCTTTACACTTTAGAAAACCAAACTCAAAGGCTTAATTCCACATAAGCATGTTGTTCACATCACACTTGGTGCCCTGATTGTGTGTCAATGGAGGAATTTTTGTTGGGGATTCCCACATGGCGTACAAACATCCACATAGCACAGTTACATCCCTAGCATATTCCTGCAGCTTGAGACTACAAAAATGTTACACTTCTTATTGGGAGTCGAAGTGTAATGCCTTTCTTTGGCTCGCCGACCCGAATATGGCCATTTTTTCTCATTCTTCCTTCATATTCTCAATTCACTCATTAATTGTCAAGTTGGCTAGATCTTTTGATCATCTCTTCATAATTTCTCCACACTCTTGAGCATTCACTTCAAGCTTTGTAGCAGCACTTCACACCTCATAGTAGCAATCTACCATTACATCACTTAGATAGTGCAAGCGCAGGGCAAATCCATTGCAGCAAAGGCTTGAGTTCCTCTCATCTTTATCCTCCACTAACCTTGAATGCTTTGGACGGAGGTGGTAAGATCCTCTCATCTTCTCTATCTTTTGGTTGAATAAGCACGCACTATTTTGTAGTGTCTTTTGTATACTTACCTCATATTCTCTTCTTTATCACATTATTTCTATCATTGCAAACTTGGTTGTATGTGGAGTTGGAAACACCAAAGCGGGGGTCTAGCTGAGGTAGACCCCTAAATGACCTCCGAACACTTTTCCACTTTTATGTTTGTAGGTGGAGAGATCTTGGAGCAAGCTAGTGAGAAGATTGTTGTGTGAAATCATCTTTGTCACCCTTGTAGTAATCTACTTTCTTTATCATGTTCATCTTTATGTTTCATACATCTTAATCTTATTCCGCCCTTCCCAAAACTCTTAAACTAGGTTGTTAGTCCTTATTTTAGAAGTTAAGTCTTGTCTCATTGGTTTTCTGACTGTGTGGATGCCAACGCACCTATGAGATGTCAGTGTGTCACATTGTCATCCCAGAACCACACTTTTGTCCTTGGATAGAGAGCTACTTGAGATACAAAGTTGACTCTAAAGATCGAATTGCCTAACCCCTTTTCAACTATCGATTTTGTGGAGTGATCAAAGGACCTCATAACCCTCATCATTCTCATCTTGCCTATCCTAACCTTCCTTTTAAATGAGGTAGGTTAGGGCAGCCATATTGCTCTTGGCCTTTCATGACCTGGGGCCTTGTAGTGGTTGGTCCACCTCTCTTACACATGTATGTCATGCAACCTTGACACACCCATAATTCAATTCTAAAGTGTAGAAGACCATTAGACATACCATACAATTTCGCATGTTACACATACGCATTATGCAACTTAAACAAATAACACATTATAACATTTTAAAATAATAAATAAGTAAATTCTACATTTATAATAAAAGAAAAATTATAAAAGGATTAATAAACTCACTATAATTTAAAGCATATATTTTCATTTCATTAATATTTAAAAATTAAAAATATGCAATATTATAAAGTAGATATGAATTAGTTATGAAATAAAAATAATATCAAAGTAGAGAGGCGTTTAATCTTAAGTAATGATTTTAATTAAAAATAAACAAATTGTTTACATTAAATTTTAACACATGCATTTGATTAACATAAAACATATTGTTATTTAAACAAATCATAACAATAATATCTTTGACTAATTTAAAAAAAATTAAAATTAAAAATAATGGTAGCATAAAATCAAGAGAGACACTCTCAAAGGATGTCCATGGCCATCTTTGAGAGTTTTGGGAGGGATATTTCTACCCCTCCCCAAAAAAGGTATATCTTTATAAATTATAATTGTTGATGAATGTTTACAATAAATATAAAAAACAATTTAAATGAAAATTTATATTTGCACTTTCATTGTTGTGCACCAATCCTTCAATAAACTCAATGTTCAAGTTCTCACTTGTCCAAACATTTTTTTAAATTCTCATGGTTATGCAAAAACAAATGTAAGTTGAAAAATGGAAATATTATCAAAACTAAATTTTACTTCATACAACTCAAGTAGAATCCTACATATTGAACCAATTTTTATAATTCAAATAAACCTCTAAAAATTTATCACTAGTGAAAACAAAGTTTCCTTTCATTGTTGTATAAGATTAAAAATTTAAGAGATGAAAAAATTCCAAAGAGTAAATGTTCACTTCATATATTATGAATAAAATCATGTACATTAAAAAATTCACTTAATTCCAATAAAACTATAAGATTTCCTATTCTTGTAAAAACATTTGTTTGAGTGTTGTAAAAGATTACTGTAAATTCAGAGATTGAAAGCTCCAAGAGAGTAAATTTTTTTTTTATCTAATCCAAATCAAACCATATACATTGAAATTTTTACTTAACCCCAATACAACTATAAAAATTTATAACATACTTACTAAAATAGATACTCCATAAAACAATATTCATTAAAAATTGTTAAAAGATTTCTATAACTTAACTTGAAAATAGTTGATTGCAAATATTAGAGAGGTTAAGACAATTGACATTATTTGACCACCAATTAATGAAGATATGAAGACATCAAATAATATGATCTATGACTTCATGTATAAAAGTAAATTATATATATATATATATATACACTACTGATTTCAATTTGCTAAAGCAATCTCTATCTTGTTTGATGAGAGCTCTTATAATAGAAGCAATTTACCTGATTTATAGGTATATGTAGTTTTCAAATGTTTATATATGAAGATGAGCCCTGTTGTTCCTAAGGAAGGAATCACGTGCCCCACTAATAATACCTCTACTCGTGACATAGTAGCTTACAATGAGCTTACTGATAACCAATCTCTTCTCGTAATTGCAGAATACCAATTGTGGCAAATATTATTTTTCTTCAAAAGACCTAATATTATTCTGAATTTGATTTGGATTCTTTGCTGCATGTATTTATCAATATGTTTAATAGATACCAGCAACAGATGTCTTTTTAATTCTAGAATTAAGAGAGTAACTAAGAACACCTGGCTTCCTTAATTCTTCATAGTTACCATTCAGCTAAACTTTATTTTTTAGACTCTATACTCTGTCATTTCAGCTTCAATGAAACAGAAGGGATTCAATAGATGACAATAATTTAAATATATATAGAATAATGTTTCTACTACCAAATCTGATCAATAAATTTTTCTATTGATTATAGCTTTTGGATTGAGCTGTAGACATCCTTCAGCACATAGTGAAAGGGGATTTAAGTTACATATTATGGTCAGAATGTACTCAAAGAATGGGATCAGAAACATGGCACGTGCACTGTTTGGCAGAATGCCTCAGAGAAATGTGGTCTCATCGAATGTCATGCAGGCAGATATAGAGCTAAAATCTGCAACCTTTGCCAGTGTCCTTTATGCTACATGCAAGGCACGTGAGTTGTTCAACATAATTCCTCTAAGAAATGTGCCCTCATGGAATGCCATGATCATTGGACATACCCAAATGGAGACATTAACAAGGCTTATAAAATTTCAAACAATTTTAATTAGAGATTTAAAGCCAAATTCTGCAAACTATGCCAGCTAGTTGTTCTACTGTAAACCCAAAATGATGATGCAATATCAAAATTTGTTATGGATCGTATAGGGCTGCCTTGAAGGTGTATATATAGGCTAATTTTAGATGCTTAGGAAAAAAGATATTAAATAGGTTGTGACTATTATAGTAAGAGATCATAATTTATATAAGATATGTTTTTAAATAATATAATAAATAGTTATGTTTCCATTATTCTGTTGATAGATGGTTTTGTTCAACTTTCTTCACAAAAAATGATATATAAGTTTTTGAAGGTGTATGGTGCTTAGGAAAAAAGAGATTAAATAGGCTGTGACTATTATAGTAAGAGATCATAATTTATATAAGATATGTCTTTAAATAATATAATAAATAGTTATGTTTCCATTACTCTGTTGATAGATGGTTTTGTTCAATTTTCTTCACAAAAAATGATATATAAGTTTTTGAAGGTGTATATATAGGCTAATCCTAGATGCTTAGGGGGAAAAGAGATTAAATAGACTAATCCTAGATGTTTAGGAAAAAAAGAGATTAAATAGGCTGTGATTACAATAATCAGAGATCACTATTTTTATATGGTATGTTTTTAAATAGTACAATAAATAATAAAAAAGAGATTAAATAGGCTTTGATTACAATAATCAGAGATCACTATTTTTATATGGTATGTTTTTAAATAGTACAATAAATAGTTATGTTCTCATTACGCTGTTGATAGATGATCTTGTTCAACTTTTTTTACAAAAAATGATATAGAGACTGCTTGAAGGTGTATACATAAGCTAATCCTAGATGAAACTAAATAAACTGTGATTACAATATATGATATTTTTTCAAATATTACAATAAATAATTATGTGATTTTTGTTAAACTTTCTTCACACAATCCATCTCAGATCTTAAAAATAATAAAAAACTAGAATAAAAGAAATCACTTAAGAAGAGGTGGGCACCAGTTAAAAGGCAGAGGCAGATGGGTTACAGTCGAAGATGCTCATCCAGATCCCCATTCTTATAGATCATAATTGAATCCATAGTATAAATCAACATCATCTTGGATGTGTGAAGCACAATACAAGTGTGCTCATGTGGATCAGATACGACAAAAAATAATGCAAGGTTGAGTAAAAATAAAAATAAAAGCACTGCCATTATAATGCAAGGTTGAGTAAAATCATAAAAATAGAATGTAATCCCTCGAATTCCTTAAAGCCCTACTTCTTATAATATTAATAAGATTTTGCATCATAGGAGGGCTTTGAATGGAATTGAGTGACCCTATTTCACAAGAATAATATGCATTTGAAATTGAAAACTAGTGCCCTGGAAAAGTTTAGAAATTTATCAGGGTTATCAGAAAGTTTAGAAAATTTGTTCTTAGATGCCCAAGGATGGCCAATTCAAGGCTTATAATTACTAGAATCTCTCAGTATGAACCTTTGTATTTTGTGTCTAAGGTCTTCCAAATTAAGAGGGGTGCAGCCTTATCCTAAAACAGAAGAGATGACTCCTTGTGAATCTTTGGTTATCTGGAATTTAAAGCTTAGTTAGTGGAATTCACTATCCAAGAAGAATTAAAAGACAACACACTTTAACGGCACACTCTGAAATAAAAGGCAAAATTCTCTAAAGATTCCAGTAAAGATAAGCCTTGAATTGGCCATCCTCGGGCATGTAAGAACAATTTTTTTAAACTTTCTGATAACTGATAAATTTGTAGACTTTTCCAAAGGGTTTCAGACATATATGTAGTTCCTTCAGCTGGGAGGGCGCCTGAAGTTCAAGATAAATTTGTGTAAATCTCTCAATGATTTAAAAAAATAGTCCGGAGACAGCCATAAAGCAATGATTTATCAAGAATGGCACAAAATGATCTCCAACTCAAATATTTCTCCAACTCAAATATTTCTTTCTACAGGTGCAAACTGGCTATTTTTTTTAAAAAGAAGTTACTTCAGCTTGGAATCAACATGGACATTGGAATAATATCATCTATCAAGAATAATTTTATTGCATTTATGATCCTTGATTACTCCTGTAATGATGCTGTATGGGTTGATTGTTATGTGAATCTAAGTTATATCTACAGTCATCATTTTGTATTTGTTTTCGAGTAATAGGCTAGTTTCCTTTTAATTTGGTTATCCAATCTGTCAAATGAAAGATATCCTTAATTACAGCAAGACAAGGTTTATAATACAAAAATGAAGTCAAGATGTCCATCCATTTTCCTAAACAATGACTCTGGCAGTCTTTAACCTTCTTGTCTACAGAGTTGTAAAAATATAAAATCAAGCTACCAAGTGGCTTCTTTAACAGAGGAAAGAACTATATGAACTTACAGAGCATATAATAAAGCAGGCCATACACAATAGCTAAATCTTCACAATGAAACAAGTCTGGATTCATGAAGCATACCTTATTGATAATAACCAGCTCACTGTAAGTCTTTTAACTGCTCATTTTGAGGAAAAATGCCTCTACGAATCAAGAAGTATATTGCATGTTTGAATCTTCAGCCAGGACCAGGACTGCAAATCAAAACAACAAACAATTTTACTCAAACAGAAAGAAAAACAGGGGATGGAAAAAAGAAAAAGCTACAAAGCCATGGCTAACGAGGATTAAAAGAAAGCGTCAATTTCACTTCAGTGAAGGAAATTTCCCTTAGCTTGTTGATGTTCAGGATCTTTAAAAGAAAGATAAACATTAGTATTGAACAAATAAAACAGATTAAAAATCCCTTTAAAAATAAATGAATACTAAAACAAACACAAAAAGAAACCAAATAAAATAAAAATAATCTTTCATTCTAAATTTAGGAAAACAAAAAGACAAATTAATAAAACTGTTAACTACTTACCGCGATTAAATTTTGAAGCAGATGAAGCTTGCCTCCCAAATCTAAAAGATAAATTACGTCACGCAATCCAAACTTTTAAAAATACCAAGTTTGTCTTGGTCTGAATTCTGGGAAAGTAGACTAAACGAAAGACTGACCAATTCAATCTGTATAAAGGTCTAAAGCTCAACCAAGAGAAGCAGCAGTCATAGCTTTCATTGAGCTAAGCAACATATAAGTAAAACGTTCAAGCTAAACAACAATGAAAGGAGGTTGCGATTCCAGGGTAGCATGCGTGATTACAATGGAAGCAAAGCACAGAGGGAATAAACAGAAAAAGAAATGTAACCACGAGCCTAACTGTATGAACAAGGAGTTTGGTGGCCTACAGCTGCCATTGCCATCACCGCGTTCAAAGGCGTATCCGCGTCTGCCGGCTCGATTTCCATGATCTCCTGCCTTTCGAAGGCGGCATTGATGAAATCATAAGCCATCGCGCCCTTCAGTCCTTAATTTCCACTCTTAAATCGATCGGCTCCAGAAGCCATTCTGGGCCCATTATATCTATTATCCCTAAGAGGCCATGAGAGGGAAGAAACGAGCGGGTCCGAATCCCAGGAGCCCACCTCCCCCAAGGTGTCCTGTATTGGCCAGATGAAGCTCGAGGGAAAAGGCACCCGCAATGCCAATTGCAAAGATAAGGGCAGGTCTAGGGGTCGAATCCCAGGAGCCCGTTTCCCCCAAGGTGTCCTGTATTGGTCAGGTGAAGCTCAAGGCAAAAGGCACCCGCAATGCCAATTGCAAGGATAAGGGCAGGCCCAGGGGTCGATTCCCTTTGCTGCCGAAAGAAAGTAAGGCTGAATTAGGGAGGATGATCAAGCTGAGAAGACTTTTTCTGGGCAAGAAGCAGATAGAAAAGCCAGTGTCAGCTCAGCTGCCGAAGGCCGAGGGAAATGATTGTCGTTCGTCTGGGCAGATGAAACAGTTTGCGTCCAGTCACGAGTCCCCTGCGCTTGTCGCACATTCAGAAGATTTGGTTAATAAGAACGATGAAAGTGGGGCATTCTCTGAAGACGATGAGGCGTATGATGTTAATTTATCGTCAGTGATCGCGGAATTGAATTCTCGGACAAACTCTGAAATACGTTTTGTGGGAACGGAGTGACGTTGAATGTACACAGACCCCATTGCCAGAGACCAGATGACCTTGGCCATAGCTAGACTAAAGCGGGATAAACCAAAATGGGATATTAACGAACACTGTAAATACTGAAAATAGTCTATTTTAAACCGCTTTATGCTACGACTCTCCCAACGGCTACCTAGTCTAGCTGGCATCCAGGCTCCAACGCTCCCCCTCCAATTCTATCTGATAATTTCCTAAAAAATCTACCATAAATTTTTTCAAAATTTGCCTCTATTTTGATAATTTCCTTACCAAGCTACCTTAGGGTTCCATATATTGTTAACTACATTTAGCATGTGCTCAATTTGACCCCATTGGGTTGTCACTTATACAAGATCATAACATTTTTATTCTCAATAAGTGAGCCCCTAGCATTACATATTCCTTTCATTAAATCTTTAAAGTTATTTTTTATTTTTGTATTATTTATCCTTATTCATACATGTCATTTCTTTCTCTTCAACTTTAATTAATAGATTTTTTTGATATATCCATTTCTTTTTGAAATATTGCTATCTTATGATGTATTTATAAGCGGTTTTAATGTTTGAAATTATCTTGTATGTCCTTGTCTATCTATTCTATCAATCAATAAATTTTCTCTTTCAAAACCATCTTTAAGAAAATAATTTGTTATGGTTAGCATAGAGTTTCTTTGTTACAATTTCACTTAATTTCACAAAATAGAATTGCAATAAATTTGCATCTTAAAAAATGAAAGTCATTACTATTTTAATAATAAGCTAGTCAATTACTCCATATCAATCATCTTCAAGTATAGGCTTGTCATGTTTAGGAGTCATCGCCCATGGCCTGCATAACCAATGTCTTGTACTTAGGGTTGAATGTTGATCTCAATGAATATTCTCAAACATATCACTTTCCTTCTCTCTCATTTTGAGAGAATTAACATATAATATTAAAGCAATTTCACATCTAAGAAGAAACAAACAATATTTTTTTCTCAAAAATGTCATATATTTCTTAGGGGTCATATTTGCACATTAGGCCGGTATAATTTTTCTTTCATCCTCTTCCCTAGTTACTATGACTCTTGTCTTTAATGCAAACATCTTGAATTCCTTTATTTTTATATACCATCATCTATTATGAATTCATCACAATCCTTTAGCCTAACATTTCTAATATTTTGTTCAAACCCATTTTGATATATAACATAGTTGAGGCATCAAATGTAATTGTTACCAATTTCTATTGATAAGGAGGAAATGCCACTATATCTTGGATAGGATCATTAAGAGACACAAAATTCACCACTACATGAATATCTTTATAGCTAAATAGGTGTTGTAGTTGAGATATGAATTAGATGTCATCCCCTTCGACAATAGTTGGTTGAACCTATTGAACTGGTACCAAGGTGGATGCAACCATGGGATTTGTTCCCCTTAATTGTTGTGATGGGAGGGTTGGTATTATTGAACAAGATGTCTCTAGCTATTCTCACATGGAACGCTAGAATAAATGATATACTAGATGAGATACGGCCCATCGTAAACCTCTTTCATTTACCTAATTGGAGTTCATTTATCTTCACGCTTTACTACCTTTGGGATTTTCATCAAGGTTTTTACATTGATGAATAGTGCCTTCATCCACTCAATTAGATATTCATTATCACCTACTTTAAGGCTCTACAATAGTTAGCATTTATTAAATTTTTGACCTTTTAATATTTGGGAGTGTCATCCATCTATTCCCTATATGTTGACTATTGACATCATCTACATGTAGGTAGAAGTTACCTAAGGAAGCTTGGGAAGAAAGAACTTGCATATTTTGTAATAAAGGTGTGGTGCAGATGGAATGGCACTTTGTCATGGAATGCACAACTTATGAAGATATTCATAATCAGTACGCAAATACTTTGGGTGTGGAAAATATGCAATGGTTATTTGAGGAGGACAAGATCAAGCAGACGACCAACCTTCTAGTCAAAATTAACAACAAGAGATCCGACTTGGAAAAGAGCATGAAAACAAATTAGGTTGCTTTTGTCTTGGTCCCATAGACTGTTTAGTCTTGTGGACGTCATTAAAAATCTTCATTAATTCATTCATTCATTATCTTTATAGATATGCGTGTTCATACCCAAAGCTCTTTACCTTTAATATCATGTTTTGTATTAATTTATTTGAATCATAGTTCTTGAATTCATTAAAATCCATGGAAAACTTACAAATAACATCTTTCATCTTTCAAAATATTTCCTACATCAATATCATAAAATTATGACATTTTTAGTAAGGAAGACTTTATGCGTTTTTCATGATGAGTGAACTTTTTGATAAAACTTAGAGCAAGAAAATTTAGAATTCTAAGCATGTTTTATTTTAAGATAATCTAAACAAATTCTGGTAAGAGAAAATTATGTAATGCATCTTTCTTAACTTTTGAGCATCGCCTTTTTGGTTTTTTGTGAATACAAAATAATGTTTTGTGTGGTTGTTGGTTGTGACCTATTGTGGCCTACTTGAACAACACTTTGTATTTAACATTTTATGGGTCAACAAGGAATATGTTGGAAAAATTGAGTTTTACATGTTGTAAGAAAGTCACCCTAGAGACCTCTAGTTTCAACATTAAAATATTAATTAGTCGGGAGATAGTTTCCTATGCATAATTTAAGGAGTTTTTAGGAAGTTATGGGAATGCAGTGCATTACAATAATTGCACAATATATTATTAAACCCCAAAGAATTAATAATGCATCACTATATTTGTGTTTGTTTATGTTTTTTTGTGAAAATTTAGATGCTCTTGATTTTTCTAATATGGTAAATTAAAGCACCAAGAATGAGATTCTAGACTATTCCTATGATAATGATGAATGAGGACCACATAAAGTCTTTTGAATCATAGAGGACCACATAGGAAGCTAGATTTATGGGAATATTATCGTAGCAGTCATGAACAATGGAAAAAAATATGAAAGGTTAGTGTAGACACCTAAAATTATCCTAAGTAGTGAACAATACTAACTTTCACCCTTCTTCCCTAAGCGATTAAATAATACATTATTATTTAATTCTTATCAAATTTATATTCATCTATTAATTAAGGGATTTAACATTATTTAATTAATTCACCTTTTCACCATTTTTGACTAATTAAATAAAAAAATTATACAATAAAGTCCTAATCTAACTTTATTCCTCCTAATTAATTAAATAACATCAATTATTTAATTATGTCACTAATTTACCTTATTCCTCTAAATCAATTAAATTATTAAAACATAATAGTTTAACTATGTCACTTTCCCCTAAACATGAATAATTGAATAAATTATTCAAAAACATCATACAAAAGCTCAAATCAAACAAATACAACTTTGTTTATAAAAGTCAAACATGATTTGCACGTTCAACTTAAAAAAGATTAATTAATTAAATCAATCAATTAATTATCCTCTCCCACTTTCATGATTGAGAAAATTGTGATCCCTAGATTGCTCACTCTGATTGGTTGACTCATCCATCTATTCATGTCAGATCAATCTATTCCTCAATTCCATAGATTATTCAAGCTATTTCCTCAATTCCACTAAACACTCAAATTGATTTATTCAATCACACCAATTACATAATCAAATCCACTAATTCTTCCCATCTAAATCCTCTCAATGGGTTTCAACTGTTGATATAGATATTCTACTACGCAATCATAATCATCCATTTTAAAATATAAAATCTATATAACAACCATCTTCTTCTCAAAAATGATTAGAGAATCAACATCTTTTGCACGATGAAGTAATGCAAAAATCATAATCAACCTTTTGAAGCTTTTATGCACATCTTAAATTGAAAACATCTCACATCTTTGAAGCTTTATACTACGCACAAATGGAGGCTTCATATTGATACAACGAACAATTTCCAACATCTTTGCGAACACACTTTGATGTGTGGGATGGTAAAGCTACATTGTATTGAATTCATTGTTCTTGTTTTGTTTCAATTGCTTTTGTGAATTCATTGTTCTTCGTAGTTTCATTTCGTGAGTAATGGGTTTGAATCTTAGCTTTTGTTTGGATTAGATTAATTTCAATTCAAGAATTATTTTGATCTCTTTACGCATATTGATTTCCCCCTTACATGGTCAGGATGAAACTTTATATGAATGTTGTGATTGATTTATCCATGAGGGTGATTTCATATGAAAATTAATTGCATAGAATTGACTCGTCATTCATTGGTGTTATATGTATAATATATATTCCTTCTATTGACTATATTTACAATAAGTGATTTTAAAACACTTTGTTGGTTTTCCATATCCCTATGGCATTCTCTTTAAATAAATAATTGATTTGTTAAAGTAATTTGTATTATTTTTTCTAGGATCAAGACCCATTAGCAAAGGTGGATGTAACTAAGGCGTCAAGTAAAGAAGCTAAGAAATCACATAACTCTGTTATTCAAAGGTGTGTATGATTTTAGCTTATCACAAATATAAAACAATCAGCCAAACTTTATATGTTACAATTGGATGTAGTATATGTGATATAAGGAGTTGCATGCATGTTTTTATTTCAAAAAAAAAAATGATTTTATATCTTAGAAGGTTTTGTTGTATAAGGAAAACCTTATATCTTGTTAGATTCCAATGTATTTACAATTGCAAAGATCCTTATAATTATTTATTCATTTGTTTGATTCCTAAGAAGAAAAATCATAATAGAGTTGGAAGTTATTTTTTTCTAAGAGATTTTTGGAGAAATATTGTATATGCTAAAGAGTGATAAGGTTAATGTGTTTTGTAAATTAAAGTAAGGCATTGCAAGTATTTTTCTATGTTTATATAACATTGCAAAAGGTGTATTATTGGTAGAGATAAACGCCTTCAAATTTGATAATATTTTATTATGTCACTAAATATTTGTACTCTCCAAGACTTCCATGTTATGCTTGACAAAGCTATTAGACATGCACATGATTGTACTATTAGAGAATATAATGAACCATCTAATAGATAAATTTTAACAAAGAGATTTATTTTAGTTTGGAGACATCAAGGGTTGGAGAAATAATATCATCTTGAGCTAGATTCTCTCTCAAAGATGATACCTTGCATGAGAAAACCCAAACTTTTGTGGGTCCCTTCATAGATTGGGGTGGGTGGGGGGTTGGCTTGGTGGTTTATGATCTATGGATATTTTAAGTGATTTATATCCATGGATAGTTGAGTTTCTCTAAATCCATAGACTTGTATGTGTGTATTTATGGATAGGTGAGTATATCTCAGTCCACAAAGGAAGGAGTGTTACTATGGATAGTGTAGTAACTCTAGATTCATAGTTGGCTAGTGTTTTACTTGGTTGATGTTTTCTCTTGTGGATAATTGAGTGTCTCTTGATTCACAAGAATGGTGGGGCACTTGTGAACATTTGAGTATACCTTAATTCATAGTTATTTTTGGTTAAATAGGATATTTTCTTAGACATGAGCAATCTCAAGTGTCCCAAGGAGATTTCATGGTCAACTAGGATATTTTCCTATGAAAGAGAAGGTTGGTGTGTTCTACGGACATTTGGTGGTCAATCAAGACATTTTCCTAGACATGAATAGTTTAGACTGTTCTAGGTGAGTGGGGGGGTTTGGTGGAGATGCTTCTATAAATTTATAGATGAGCTACTACATTCAATCCATGTAATATTTTTGTTCTTTTCTTTTTTTACATTTTTTAAAATGTAAAATTTAATGAGGGGTGTCATGTAATAAAGTAATCTTAGTGGCTTAGTGTTAACATTAAAATATTAATAAGTTGGGAGTTATTTTCTCATAGGTAATTTTGGGATTTTTGGGGTGGTTACAAGAATGCAATGCTTTATAATAATTTGTATTTAATATATTGTGAAACCTTAAAGAACTAATAATATATTATTGTTTGTTTTTTTATTATTGTGCAAGTGTAGATGTTAATGATTTTTCTAATAGAGTCAAACCTAGGACCTCCATTTACCATTGGGCCGCTCTACCATTGAGCTACCAACCCTCTTGGTGATTGGCCCATATTTAATTTGGTTGAGGTTAATTCTCTTACACCCCCCTTAAGTCATTCCCTATAGGTGCTCAAGCCCCATGGATCCTAGTTTTCTCAAGCTCAATATCCTGTTGAAATTTTCATGGACCGGGTAGGAGTTAAACCTAGGACCTCTCATTTTTTGGTGAGGAAATCTATCACTAAGCTAAGTATGACCCTCTTGGTGACCACTCCATCTTTTGTTTAAGTTTGGCTAATTTTCCAACATTTTCAAGTTACAAATAAAGTTAATTTTTGGCTACAGACGAGTAATCAACGACCATGAAAAAGAAATCCAACATCATACATCTTAGACCAATTAATGTCTATTATAAATCTATGACCATCAAAATAACCGCCCCCTATTATTTTCAAAATTCAAATGAATATGGGATTTATAGTAGGCGGTAAGGGATACTATAGGTAGAGCATGGTAACGACTTTAAATTATATATCCTTTATATGATTTATTGGACCCATTTCTTATCATTTGTGGGTACAAAAATATGGATATATTTATGAGCTAACATGCTCTAGGAATGGAGCAGGCGAAGGAGCATTTGGGCAGGAGAAGGAGCGGAGCTCCTCATTTGACTTTTTTAGGTGGGAGTGAGAATGGCGATTTAGATAAACATCCAGATGGCTTTCTGTGTGGTTTGGCTCATCAGATCTTCTTGCTGGCCTGTGGCAATTTGCATCTACTTGTGGAGTTCGCAGATGGAATTCTCGAGTTCTCCAGTCTATTGGTTTGTTCAATTTTTTCAATACATTTGTTCTCTTCTTTTGGGCTTTGGAATGGGTGTGTGGTCCACAAGGGGGATCTGTTGTAGTTTTTCCTTTGATGGGCTCTTGTGGGGTTTCATGGTCGTTGTCTGAAGCTATGCATGAAGGGAGTTTCTGGTTGTCCTTGCATTTTTTGGGCTCTGTTGTTTCTTGGTTTGTGGCCTCCGTCCCCTAGCTGCCGTCAGTTCGGGTGAAGGGGTCTTGGCTTGGTT
Source organism: Sequoiadendron giganteum (assembly GCA_007115665.2). NCBI lineage: Eukaryota > Viridiplantae > Streptophyta > Pinopsida > Cupressales > Cupressaceae > Sequoiadendron > Sequoiadendron giganteum. The sequence continues at coordinate 205,810,210 of CM021108.1, read as the reverse complement.
TGAAGGGTTGTTCCTTGCCCTTTTTTACTATGTTTCCCTGGCTCCTTATGGTCGATGCTTCGGTGGGGATGTTGCTGGTGTTGGAAGTGGTGGTCTTTGACGTCACCGGGATCCTTGTGTGTGTTCTGGTTTCTCTAGCATCTGAGTTCTATTTGCTCTTGTTGCCCCTCGTTGTGCCCTATTGTTGGGGGTTGGAGTGGGCACGTGGAGTGGTTGAAGGAGGATTCTATTTTTCCTCTTTTGCTCATTGGCTTCATCCTATTTTTTGTTTAGTGATGAGGATGGAAGTCCCTTTTGTGTTGTTTGGTCCCCTTGGTTTGTTATGATTTCTTTGTTTTGGGGGTTTGTTTTTGCATTATGGGTTCCTTTTTTGTGATCCTGCTTTTGAGAGTTTATGATGCCATAATCTATGTTGAAAAGGTGTTGTTGTATGACCATTCAGTTGTGATTCTCCCAGAGATGGTGAAGCTCATTATTATGCCAGGAGTTTCTTATTTTAATAAGGGTTTTTTGGATTTCTGGCTAAAGGCACTTATGGTTTTAATGGACTTTGTTGTGGTTGGTGTTGGTATGTTGGTTGCTAGGTCATCTCCTTTAGCCCAACTTTGTGAACTGTTTATAGAGTGTTTTGCTTCTTCTTGTCAGTATTTGTTGTTTTTGATGAGATCTCCAACTAATGAATCCTATAGAGGGGGAGATTATTTCTTTTGAGGTGGAACCCTCTTCTGTTGAGGTGAAGGTGGTATTTGTCCTATTGAAGTGGAGCTTATGCAGGCTAGTGTAGAGTGGTTCTAATGGGATGGGAATCCATTTCTTCCTCTCTGATAGAGGGGATCCCTCTCTTTTAGAGGTAGAGATTGGGTTGGTTTTCCAAGTGGGATGGTGTTGTAGGGTGGTTGATGCTTCCCAACTTTCTTCTATGTTTTCCAAAATCCCTATTGAGGTGGGGTGTTTGGATTATCGGGTTCTTTTGAGAACTAGGGTTAGGTTGGTGCTCTTCATCTCAAAGGTTACTATTCTTATGGGCTCAAATTTGGTTGTGATGAGCATATGTTTGTTTGAGTTGATGGTTTGCTAGAATCTAGCTAATGCGGGATGGTTGTGGTTTGATTGAGTTAGGCACTCTTTGCTTTTGTTAAAAGGATTTTGGTCCTTGTTAAAACCTTTTTATAAAAGGGTTTAAGGTCCCTTCAAAACCTAGTTTTTTGTAGCTTGTTTGTTCTTGCTATTCTCTCTATGGATGCTATTGTTTAGTATGTTGATGGTCTATGTCTTTTTTTCTATGTAGCTTTCTATTTGTTTGAGTTTCAGGTCCCTGTAAAATCTATCTATACTAGGTTTCAAGGTCCCATCAAAACCTATTTTACCCATAATAAAAAATATCATGTATGTACATAAAAATAATAGGTTAACTTGTGAAAGAAGAGTAGCAACCATAATCCCTAGTTGAAACAATGTAAGATTTTATAAGACATTGCATTCAACCTATTTGAAATTTTTCTTGTATTTTGAGATTTTTTATTTTAAAAGTTTGTGTAATAACCACCCATGTTTACAACCAATTTTTTAAACCAACTTCATTGTGCCTTAAGTAACATCTTAATTGATAAAGCAACGTATTTTCAATAAGAAGTGATATAACCCTTACCAAACAATATCAATGGTAGCAACTCTATGTTACAACCTTACATTCTTGCACTATATAGGGTAAGCTCTCATATCATGATAAATCCCTCTAGATCTAGTCTTATTCCTTGAGGTATTTCATTCAAAATGGCTCTACCTACTATTAACTTATAATAATTAGAGGCTCCATAGTTCACAGAACAAGCATAAAAAAGACTTATTCCATGCATCTAGGATGAGATATTTGACCTCTCTTTTAAATCATAATTAGTAATTAAGCTTATTTTTCCAATTCAATCCATATGTAATAGTATGATTTCAAGCATATCCCAATTAGATGTTAGTATAATATCAATAAGAAGTAATAAAACTAAACTATATATTGTCTAACTCATATGTACATCACATGTAGACATAACCAACAATGAAGTTAATATAATAACACACATTAAATGAGGTTATTTAATTATATTTTTATTAACTTGTTGAGCCTTTTTATTAAATGGATCCTAATATCTATCACCATCATGCCATGTACAAAAGTTGATACAAACTAGTATGGGTAGCTACTTGCATCTATAACCTACATAGTATTGATGAACATTGGCTCAACCCTGTCATATTGTAGGTAGCTCCTCGCATCCTTCACCTTCGTGATATTAGTGAAATCTAACTAATCCCTAATATCTAGTAGTTAACTCAGAGCTTCCATAACCAGCAAACTATATTAGTGGCATCCAACTAAATTGCGCTTGTATCAAACTTAGCTCCAACATGTATCTAGTCATCTTATAGCTAGGTAAAGATAACCTGGATGTTCTAAGGATTTATAAATCTTGGAATTGGTGACCTTGTTAACTGTCGTGCACATAATGATCTATTAACATATACACATTTTTCTATAAGTTTTGGAGGTCAAATTGCCAACATATAATAACACATTGAACCAATATGAATAAGATTTTATTTGGTCACATATATATAAATAAATATATACTCATAAAGTAAAAAATCTCAAGGTCATCCACTCCATTCATTTTCTCATAATTCCATAAAAAAAATAATTCAAGAAAAGATGGTGGATCCTTATAATGGTCAAAATGATTTTTTAAAAAGAGGGTAAAAACTTTAATGAACCAAGCAGTCAAAAAGTACAAATAGCCCACAAGGGAATAAAAACCAACAAAAAATCCATCAATAAACTCCTAAGAAACATATTATGTCTTCCATAACAAGATCCTCCAAATCTTGAGAAATATTCTTAGAAAGACATCCCCAGTCTCCTACATTCCAATATCACATCCATTCAGATGCCCATTTAGCCAAAATGTTAGTCACCTTATTCCACTCTTGTTGGATATGACAAAAGGTGATAGAGTCTAAAATTCCCCCAAGAGAGATGATTTGTTTAACCACCACAACCAACTGTCAACTCGCATCCTTAAATTAGCACTAGTTTAGCAAGTCAATCACAATAAGAGAATCAAATTCATAAATAATTATTCTCTAACCAAGGGAAAAAGCCCTTTTCATATAGCTAAGAGAATAGCTAGAGCCTCCATGAAGTTTTTAGAGTGCATACCCTGTACTCTAAGAAAAAGAACTCCACCACTCTAGAACTATCTCTACCAATACCACTAACCCCAACATGAACAAGATTAACTCTGGAGGATCACCCATTGGAATTAATATTTAGAACCCCATGAGGAGGAGGCCTCCAATGACCATCTCTCGACACCTTCCCTCTAGAACTCCTACCCAAGTCAGGCCTGGGCCCAACCTTGTCATAAACAAGAAGCCCTAAATGTCGAACCACTCTCATGTCCCCAAGATCCATAGGAACCGAAAGATCACACTTGGTCATAGAGTCTCCTGAAGCACCTATAAAATCCTCATCCAAACCTGTCGTATTTGAAGCTTCTTATACAAAAATATTTTGTGACTGCACTCCAACCAGATATGCCAAATAAGCAAGATAGGGCTAATTGCCCAATCTATGTGAAGGAAAGAAGTCTCAGCGGAAGAAATCCCAAACCTAAACCAAAACTTAGATGAGGGAGAAATGTGCTTGCACGGTTGATTCCAAGCCTCCCACCAAATATGCCAAATCATCCTAACATAAAAACACTGAAAAAAGAGATGTCCAGAGTTCTCATCACTATTAGAACACAAGACACACATATAGGGGCTCTAAAACCCTCATTTCCAAAGATTCTCCTAGGTTAGGCATCTATTGTAACCCACAAGCCAAGAGAATAAGTTAAACTTGGGCCAAGAGAACTTACTCTAGATTAGCTTCCACCAAGGAACTCTAGTACACCCAAAAATCTGTTTATCCAACACCTAGTAACCAGAGGAAACTGAGAATTTACCTTTCAAGTCATGATGCCACATAATGGTCAAAATTTTATTATAGCTAGAAATGTTCATTATATATGGATATAACCATGTATACTTAGTAGTTTTAATCCATGAGTCAATATATTATCAATTGTTTCAAAATCTATAATTTCATACATTCGTAATATAGAAATAATCAATGATGATAATGACCTTAAAAATTCATCAAAGAATGGAGAAATTTTTAGAAATCTAAACATAAGAAATGTTAGAGTAGATAAGCTTGATGATGAAAAATTACCCTTTATTTAATCTAACATATATAGTTGAGACATATTAATTAGAAAGGTAAATTCACAATGATTTGATAAGATTTTAACATCAAGTTGAAGCATAGCAAAGAGGGAGGGTTAGTCATATCATGCCTAAAAATTTTAACAATAAAATACAATAATTTAAAAAAAATTATAGTAGATGTCATATACATTCATGCACACCACTTACATACACAATGTGAATGTATTTAACAAGTCATCTATTCAATATCAATGTGAGAGGATAGAACATAACTATAGAGGAGGGGGGTTGACTGCTCAAGACCCTAGGTCATAGGAGGGTCTAGAACAATAGGTTGTTCTAATCTACCTCAAACTAATGGAATGTTTTGGGAGAGTTTAGAGTCTAGGGGTTGAAAGGAAGAACAACTAGGTTTTTGTTGTCCTTTTACAAACTCTAATGCTTTAGGAAGTCAAGTGAATAAGTTTCTAGAGTCCGGACTGTGACTTAGAAAACTCATTGTTAGAGGACTATAATGTGAGACATAGATGCACGGTGTTTTGGCATCTTGTCAGGGCGCTAGCATCCATACGAATAGAGAGTGTAAAGTATAGTAAAAAATAAAGGAAAACCTGCTAACAACCCAATAGATACAGTTTGATGTAATAATAGAAATAGAAAGTAGAAAAATAATAGAATATCAAGAAGAGAAATAAGAATAAATATAATTAAAAAATGATGAAGAAGGGTGAGGAAAGTGCACCTTCCTACTCACGAGTTGATATCTTCAAGATATTCACCTCAAGGAGAACCTACACACAAAATACTAGAAAATGTTGGGGTTGTGTTTATAGGATTGTCGCAATAAATCCCCTACTTTGGTGTTTCCACCTCCATGAACAATTAAATAGAAATGATAGGAGAAAGATGATAAATGCAAGATATTAAAAGAGAAATACCAAGAAATACGTTGAACAACAATATGCTACGATATTAAAATGATAATGTATAGAAAAAGGAAGATGGAGTGGTATCACCTTCAACCATGTGAACTCAAGGTTAATGGGAGAAGGAGTGAGCTCACAAGATTTCAAAGGCCAACGTTCCCACAACAACAAAGAGAGTAAACAAAAAAAGTATCAACTTGTAGCTTCAATGGAGGTGATGGAGCTTGAAAATGATGAGAAGAGTGAAGAGAGTTGCCCAAAGTGTGAAGATGATAAAAAAGAATGTCCTGAAGATGAGTTGAATGGAGAATATAGCCATTTGAAGGAAAAAATGGAGGCAAAGTAGCTATTTGAAGTCGGTCCGAAGGGTAGGATATGTTACACTTCATGTCCAATGGAGGAGTGTAATTTGCTTCTACAAAATCCAGAGGTGGGAATCTTGTTAGGATGATAGCGTGTTGTGTAGACATCTAAATGTTGTGCAGTGTCCTCAACAAAATATCCCCCACCTACACATAAAACAACTACCAACTAGATAGGGAAAGGTGATGGAAATATGAACTACATTATCGGGTTTGATTCTCTAAGGTTGGAGGTAGCATAAATGGGAAATTTGCAAGGGGGTGCAAATTCAACCATTAAATTTTTCCCCCACTTTAGGGAGCATAAGTGCCACTAAATGCATGGTAAAGTAGAGAGAAATTTGAGGAATGTATACCTGAACCGTCAAGGAAGAAGATCATAATATAGCAAACTTGAGTGCATGAAAGAGATGGCTCTACAGGTACTCGGTCCTATGGATATTTGAAAAAAAGTGCAATAGGTGCTCGATCCTGCGAAAGGTGCAAAAAGGCTCCACAAGTGCTCGATCCTATAGAGTTGGCTCCATGGGTGCTTGGTCCCGTAGAAGATGAACAAAAGGTTCTACAGGTGCTCGGTCCTACAAAATGAAAATGCTTCATAGTTGCTCAATCTTGCAATGGAGGCACCACAAGTGCTCGGTATTGAAGGAGGCAAGATGTGAAAGGCTCTAAAGAGTTTGATTGACCCTCACAAGTGCTTGGTCATGTAAGGGAACATGTTAATCCACAAACAAAACCTGTTAGGAAGATAAAATTCATAATTCATATAAATAGACAAACAGTCATATCTCAAAACAAGCAATTGAAGGAGAAACTTTTAAAGGGGTCCCTCGAGAACCCTTGAAATGAAAGAGCGGTTTGATCAAGGGATGCTTTGTCTGAAAAGTGATGACTTTTTTGCAAATGATCCTATCCTCAAGGAATCCTTTTGAAAGATTCTCTTCTATCAAGGAATCTGAAAAAAAAAAAGGAATTGCCTCCTTGAAGGTGAATTCTTAATTCTTTTTGCTATGAATTTGATTTTAAAAGGAAATATTGCTAAGGGGATCCTTTTTGAAGGATGCAATTTTTGAAAAATTTAAAGGTTTTCAGCAATGGATTCATTGGCCACTGAATACACCTTACTGAAAATTGGAGAGGTAGGGCCCCCCCTTAGGATGGTGCATGCAAATTGAAGGATGACATCCTAAGGATGATCATGAATACATGTCATGGCCCATGATACATGATGAGAGGTAGAAATGGAAATATTGTTGTTCATGCAAGGGACAACATATAGGAACCACAACATCAAGAAGCAAACAAAGAAGAGAGAAAGATAAAAAGGAAAGGAAAAGCAAAGACAAAGAAATCAAGAGACAAGGGGATCTAATAATTCAAGGTCAAAACTACTCATAGATATAAGCAGATAGGTATAATATAATATATGTATGAAATATCATCAATCCCCTACTATATCAGATCATGAAGAAGGGTAGGCGAAAAAAAATTAAAAATTAAAAATTGGGTCAGCATGGAAGGGAGGCCTAGATGCCCCCAACACTTTGCATCGTCCCCAATTGTAGAAAATCAAGGCACAAAAAATAGAAGAATGATGAAACAAATAGAATAATTTTATAATGCAAAACACTCCTATATCCGAGCACCTACAAGGGTGACAAGGGTCCTCTAGGAACACATAAAACAAGCCTGGGAAAACACAACACACACACAAATCTAATCTATAGATAAAGAAGAGGTTATCTCCTAGTCCTCATCAACCAAGAGGCCATCATTCTCCCAATATAGATCATTGTAAAGGGGGGGTAGATGAGCCTACAAGGGTGGGATAGCAAGGGGATCACCCTCTGACTCTCTTGTGACCAAAGCTAAGGAAGAGGGCCCCTTGAGGTCTTCTTTTCTCAACTCCTATGAGGTGAATGTCATTGATCTTGTAAAGATCACCGAAAGAACCAAGACATCGTCCACTAAGTTGAACATGCACTTGATAGTTGAGCCATGTGTCAATTGGGTGGGAAAAGAAGGAGGTGCCTGAGATCCACTCCCAACCTCACCGAAAGATTCGGGGGATGTTGAGGCTACCTCCATCACAAGGACATTGCAAGCCGAAGCAAAACCCTCTCTTAAAGAGGGAAATCCTTTATTTTGACCCCTATTAAAAGAAGGGTCATCCTCAAACTTACGCTTCATCAAGGGATGCAAGATCCCCACAGAAGAAGCAGAAGTTGAGGAAGAAGAGGATAGAACTGCAGTGGACACCACCAAGGTATTCGACATATCCATAGGCTTAGGAAAAGGTGAGATGTCTAAAAGGTACATCAAGAGAGGAGGCTCAACTAAGGGAGTGATTAAAATTTGCACCCTTTTAGAGTGAGGGTCATCTATACTTGCGAGGGGATCCAAAAGAAACATTGAGGAGATGGGAATTGAAGCAAAGGGGGCAAAAGAGGATGGAATAGTAGGAGATACTAAAACAATATCTATTGGCTCCCCTTCCACCTTCTACAAGGTAAACTACTCATCAACTAGAGCCTTCCTCTGATGCTTATGCTCACATGCAAGGTAGTTTCTTCGGCTCTGAGATCTAGAAGTTGTGGCTTGAGGGGGAGTAGAAGGATCTTGTTCAACCATGGGAGTTTTTATCATAGTCATTGCTGGAAAAGGGAGTGACTCCTAGATAGAAACATGAGGAAGAGATGTAGGAACAGAGGCAATGATTGGTAGAGAAGTAAACTCAAGCACCTCTACGATGGGACTCTTCCCATTTTCCACCCTAGGGGAAGGAGCAGTAGGAGGCTGCAGAGGCCGATACATAGAGGAAACTCCATAGGAACCCTTCCCCTTGTCATATACTATAGACCGAGGCACTGTGGGTAAGACAAGAAGGTTGAACACCTGATGCTTGGCCTTCCACCAAACTAGCACCATCAGACTCCCCATGAGATTCATAGAGGTGGAAGCTGAAGGCACCATAGTAGGGCACGAGGTAGGAGTGGATGGAACAACAGAAGAAGAGGAAGGCTCCTATGTGTGAGTAGGCTTCCCCTTCCCATTTTGAGGGGAGGAAGAGATAGCTTGCTACTACATGATCATAGAAGCCTTAATCAAAATAACATAAGGGGAAGGAGGATAGGTCACTTTCAATTGTATGCCCCTTTCAATTCTATGCCCCTATTCTTGTATTTTATGCAAGTTAAATACAATAGGTTTGTCCTTGGAGGAAGGGGACCAATAGGGGAAGAAGAAAAGTGATCCAATGAATAGGCCCCATGTGACACTAGGGGTTTATACCCAATATCGTGCATGACGTGCATCAAGCCCGAATGAGAATTTCAAACATTTATGGATCATGGAAGGGATTGTATTAATGGAAGCTAACCATGAGATGCTTAGCTTCACTTTGAACATATTAGACTCTAGGAAGATATCAAAATTAGTATTCACAGCCTTGGGACCTACTAGGAACAAAAGAGAGATAGAACCAAGAGGAGTAATTAAGAGTCCATCATGGGTATGTATGGTGATTTTCATCTTCTTGTATTCCTCCTTATGAAGGAAATTCAAAAGTAACGTGTCCTCTGTGATCAAATTCACATGACTCATAGGGTCCACTAGGATCCCAATCACAACGTTCCCATTGAGATGAGTGGGAATGTTCAAAGGATAAGTATTCCAATTCATGGGAACATCTTATGATGTAAAGGTTAGATCTAGTGAGCCAGTCATAGGCTAAGCTAAGGGAATGCGAATAAACGAGACCATATTAACGTAATTTGAAAGGACTTCCTCGAAATGGTCAAAAGGCTCAACAATAAAATTTGTAGAGTGTGACAAAAAAGGATCCATATAAATCTACAACTCATTGTTAGTTTTTACCATAAATTTGTTCACATTTTATTTTTTCCATCGAGGCGAATAGTGCCATTGTCAATGTGATCCTTTATCTCATGACACAGGTGCATACACTGCTCAGTACATGTATGTTAATATGATGGTATTGGAATTATTTATTTTCTTCATACCAATCAAGGTAGGGCTTAGTAAGGGGTCGAGGGTCAAGTAAGGTTATTATCGTACCCTTTAACAACTTCTTCAAGATAGAGGAATAAGATTCAAACAACTTTGTGAACTATCTGTTATGCTTGAGGCCTTTGTCACTAGACACAATGACTACATTCACAACATATCTACCCTTACCAGAGATTGACACAATGGATCTCCCCTTAGGATGGGAATACGAGGAAGACCCTACAAACTAGGGAATGGTCTATTGTTATTCCCGCAGGGCCGCACATAAATGCATGAAAGAAGTGTACTTCATCAAGGAAAACTTATCCTACTATAACCTCTACAAGTTGTCGATGAAGGCCTTCTACACATCTGAGTCAAGTAGAGGGTAAGAGATCTATAAAAATAACACTTGATATCAAGCAATGAAGTTATTTATCTTCTCATACTATCCCTACTTACATTAGAAGAGGACTATGATGGAAGAAAGGTTGAAATACTGACTGGGAGGTGGCATGGGAGAGGTTAGTTATTTGATTTTGCATTTGGCCCATATTTTATAGTAGAGAATTCAGAATGACATCAAATAATGAAACACGACCAATGGAACCACCGCCATCACCACCACTAGAGCCATGAGGAACGTTGCCTTGCATTCTACCAAGGCTTCCACCACAAAAGTTAGCATGGCCCTAGGGTTTCTACATAAAGAATTAGAAGGGATAGTGATGAAACTGAGATGGATTCTATTTACTTTGATAGTCAGAGGCACCTCAGGTATAAAGGAGATGTTAACATAAGGGCTTGATTCGGCCATGTATACTAAGGTAACACAATGAAAACACAAAGTTGTGTCACACTTTCAACCAACTTATCAACACAATCGGATTTAAGCATTTCTAACTAAAAATCATTTTTGGTCAAACATATGTTATAGTAAGATTCATTCTAGCTAAGTTAGATACTTCCACAACTTTTTCAACTAAAATTATTGGATAAAAATATATGGAGTGCCACTTTGAGGCCAATTTATCAAAAAAAAAAAATTGAAAAACTTGATGTTTAGATAACTCCTACTCATGTAAATAACATTTTTATTAAATATAAAAATACCCTTTTGTAGATCAATAAGAGTAGGTTTCAAAAACATATTTATTTTAATAGTTTAATTAATATTTACATTTTTGTTTTTATTTTTACTAAAAAGTAGGTTATCAACACAAAATATTAGGTTGATTAGTACCATGCCAAGGAAAAATACTAAAACTTATTAAAAAAAATTTAAAAAATATGATGCACTAGATAAAATAATCTATATCAAGATGATACATATATATATATATATATATATATATATATATATATATAATTTTAGATAAATATTTAATATGAAACTTAACGTCTGATGGAAACAACTATTTTTTAATACAAACACATTTTAATATTTATTTGAAAATATATATTTATTAAAATTGGAATAAAATATATCCATGCACAAAATTTTCAAGTTATAAATATAATTAAAAAATTGAAAGAAAAAACATTAATATAAAAAGTTTGACATTTCATGTACGTTCATTTTCCAGCATTTTATCAGTACCTAAATTATAGTGTTAATCTATTAAAAACTAGTTTAAATTTTTCTATTTTATTTTTAAAATACAAACATAGAATATACTAAAAAATACTCAACTTTCCATTCTGATTTCTCAACGTTCCAATCAATGTTTGAAATTCTTTCTTATTGTTTTCTATTTTCCCTAGGATATTTTTTGCGTCCATAGAGGATGTCAAGGCATTATTGGATGGGGTTTTTGTGGTTGTTTGTGTTGTATGGTTAGATTTAATTATCAATTAACAACATAATTGAACTAAAATAAAAAAAGATATTGATCAATCAAGGCCACACTAAATGAAATTCTATTAACATTAAAACACTCAATCAAAATTATTTACGATAGAATTTAAAGAAACTGAGTCTAAAATAATATGCAAACCTCTCAATCCCATTTTGGATTGATGCATAATTGTGAGATGGATGCGGATTTCTCAGTTTTATGCATTATCCATGTTACAAAATCTTTGGTGAGAGGGTTGATTCACAAGATAATCTCTAGATTTCTCAAGAAATGAGTCAAGAATTCTATAGTAAGGATGCTTATGAGGATTGTGAATGATTTAATATTTGAGAACCTTGATTTAATAGATTTTAGGAATTATGCTCAATATTCAAGATTGATTCAAGGATCAATGGATGAGAAAAGATCAAATAGGTGAGTGTGTATTAAGGATTAATCAAGGGTTCATAATCCATGAGGTGTGGATCAAGGATTAAATAAATAGTTTAGAGCCCATGAGATACCCAACAATATATCTTAATTCATAAAATTAAACTGAAGATATTTTGAGTTAGAGGGAAGAATTTGAAAAGGGAATTTCTTTAGAAAATATTCTTTATGCAAGTTGGAGGATTTGAGGAGAATTAGTTAATTAATTTTTTTAGGAAAATCATTTAATAGAGCAAGTTGGAAGAATTAAGATTTTTAATTAATTAATTGTGAATTATTTAATAAAAAAAGATTATTAGCATTTTAATTAAATAATTTAGAATTATTTAATCAAAAGAGAGAAAATGATGAATTAATCAAATAACCTTAGTTATTCAATTAATAGGAGAATAAAGTGAATTTAACTAAATAATTGGACATTCTTTAATTAAATAGAGGAATTAAGTAAAAATGATGTTAGTAAATGAAATAAAGATGTGTGATATAGTCAGGATATTTTTAGGTGTCTACATTTTGCCCCTCTTTGAAGTAATTTACCTGTTACGCTATTTCAAATGATTGATGTTGCTCAGAATATTTTAAAAATTCACTCGATTTTACTTGATGCCCCACTATGCCCCAGCAAATGAAGGAATGTTGGTGTGTTGCTCCCTCAATATATCATCCAAAAATTTTAATTTTTGGGTCAAGATCATGACAAAGTTATGAGACTAGGTCTATCGAAAAGAGGGCAAAAAATAAGTGGACTAGGAAGCCCAGATGTTTTATGTAGATAAATTTGATGATATATGAACATTTATCAGCTATGGATAGCCTCATGTATATTTTGATGTATATCACACACATTTGATATGTATCATGATAGATATATTTATGATATATATATATATATGAGATGAGTGATTTTGATGCAGCCATTGCATGGTGTATGTTGCAAGGTGTGACCCTTGGTCTCCTCTTCCTGTTGTAGGCATAGTCCAACGCGATGCTTGGGCTTCGAGACATGGTCTAATTGGCTCTTGTGGATCTTGATCTTGTATAAATCCAATGTTTGTATCGGGCATTAGCAGTCTGATCTTTTGGTGCAACGACAGTCGCCTATGCAATAATTGGTATCAGAGCCAAGGTCATAGGTTCAAACCCCGCACTTGCATTGGGGGGATTGTTGCAAGGTTTGACCCTAGGTATCCTCTTCCTATGGTAGGTGTAGTCTAGCATGATGCTTGGGATTCATGACATGGTTTAACCGCCTCTTGTGGATATTGATCTTGTATAAATCTAGCGATTGTATCGAGCATTAATAGGTCAATCTTCTGGTGCAACGACAGATGCTTGTACAACAATGTATATGATTATGTATATGTTGTATATGTTATGATTATGGATGCAAATTCATGTATGGCTATATGATTATTATGATGTTTATGATTTGATATACATGTTGCTAACAATTTATAGATGCATAATGGATGATATGGATATTGATATGGATGGATTTTTTGTATCTTCATATGATATATGATGATTATGCAGGATGATTGATATGAGATGTATGCCGACGATTTGTGGATGCAGGATGGATGTATGTTATTTTTGTTACTTACCATGATACTTGGATAGAAATTTTGGTATGGATATAAGAATGAAAATAATGAGATAGAATGCTCATGATAGAATAGGAATGAATGATATTGATCAAGATACCAATATACCTATAATTATTAGGGTGGATTCCAATATTTTATTGGATATGTGATGTGATAGGATGGATGTTTTTTTAATTTTTCTTTTATATTATGCTTAGGTTAATCATAGTAATCCTTATTTGATGTAGCAACTAGACATGATGCACCAAGGTATGAAGAACTAGGGTGGCTTTGTATCTAATGCATGGAATTTAACTCTACAAACAAATAGGAGTATCCTTGTTCATACCTGGCATACAAAACCTTGTTTGACTATGTGAGAGAATGAAGCCATCAAAGTAAGGAGACTAGTACACAAAAGGTATGAAGAAATTGATATGCACTAGACATTATATTACTTGAGACCATCCCTACACACACAAGACAAGTGTTCGCCAAGGTCATATTGTGAAAACATCCAACAAGACACATCAAATGAAAGAAATGACTATGCCCCATTCCATTCTCTCTAAATCATTTTTAGATATACTTGAGAGATCACGAGAATAGAACATTAAGATAAATCAAAGAAAAGATAAAAATGACAAAATTCCAATGTCATCATATCTTTTGCCAGAGAGTTGTTTTGGTTGATATCTGAAATGACATCTATAGTAGAAAAGATATATCTGTAAGATACGCATTGGATGGTAATTTTTTAGATTTTTGATATGCCATTGATATGAAGGTTTATTGAAATGTTTGATAATGATCAAGACTTGTCACGTATAGATTTTATTGATTCTTTTAAATGCAAATTATTAATCATGATATTGATTAATTATATTATGTTAAATGATTATTTAAATTGAAGTTAAATGATTATTCAAATTGAAGTCAAATTGAAATTTAAATTGAGATGAAATCAAAATTGAAATTGAAATGCAATTGCAATGATTTGAAATGTATTTTTATTTAATTTTGGGTTTGTCATTGCTAATGAAAACTCGAGTGCAAGTGAACGCAGGAACAGGTGAACATGATTGAAGGCGGGAACATCGATCAGGTAGATTCATTTTAGCCATTAGAAGTTTATGAGGATGATGGAATCTCACACACTCAGTTAATATTATAATGCATTTTTTTTATTACTGTGTTTGCAAATTTTAAATTAAGTTTTATTGATTTCTCCAAAATGTGGAAAAATATATGTTTCTTTAAATGATAATTTTATTAATTTGTGAGAAAACATATTTTTATTTAAATAACTAAATTATTTAAGTCAATATTTTATCATTGTGTGAAAATAATGATGCTTGTATTTTTAAATTTAATGAAATAGACTTTTATTGTGAAATTTAATAAAATGTAATAAAAGTTGTGTTTTAAAATTATTTGTTTAAAAATTATGAAAGAGGAAAAGATTTAAATGAAGAAATTAAACAAAGATCTAAAATGGAGTTATTGAAAACAAATTAGAAAACAATTCACATGCAAATTGAAATTGAATTCAAACTAAAGTTAAACAAATTGTAGAAAAATATCTTCAAGCAAATTGGAAGCAATCAAAATTTAGAACTTGGAGTCTTGAAAAATTAGAACTGGAGATCACACTGAAATTGTGGATCTTGCCTTGTAAATAACTTCATGAATTGCATGAGAAAGAAGGAGGAAGAGCAGCGAGAAGAAAAGAAAATTCGAATTGGAGAGAACAGGAAATCAAAAATCCATTTTTGATTTCTGAGGAAAAAAAGACACAAAATTTTGATCTTGACAGGGAATTTGTTTTGATTTTGGGGAAGGTAGAGGGAGAGTGATTTCATTTTGAATTAGCTTACTGTTCATCCCCCCACACAT
Source organism: Sequoiadendron giganteum (assembly GCA_007115665.2). Classification (NCBI taxonomy): domain Eukaryota; kingdom Viridiplantae; phylum Streptophyta; class Pinopsida; order Cupressales; family Cupressaceae; genus Sequoiadendron; species Sequoiadendron giganteum. Next base: position 205,794,881 of record CM021108.1, on the reverse strand, counting down.
TGCAGATTGGAGACCAGAAATTCTATCCCACTCACCATACATAGTCACCAAGGGAAGGTAAGGGCGCACAAAGTGGAGGAGAGGATGCTTAAGGCAGGGAGAAAGACTCCCTATACTCCACACGACCAGGACAAGCATGGGTGCACAAAATAAAGGAGGTTATCCATTCCCCATATTCTTTCATGTGCAGCCTTAGGGATTCTTCACACCCCATGCAACTGGTGAAGGGGCGGCTATCCTCAGAGTGAAGGCAACATAAGATAATTCGCAGGGAGATAAGGTGGATGGGTGAACAACATAGGAGAGAAAGGATAAAAGGCATGGAGAATAGGCAATAGGAGATAGGAAACAAAATCAATAGAGTGAAGTGTGGGAACAAAAAGAAGAATAAAATTCCAGGGAGTATTAACTCTAATTCAAACAAGCAACAAAAGATAGAGAGGCACCAGGGAGAGGAAAAACATGGAAGAACAAAGATATAGCAACATAAAATTACAGAGAAAGCATACAACAATCATTTCCAGAATTACCAGGTAAGATTTTTATTCGAAATTATTAAACACAAAATTAAACATGAATTCATGAATTCAAATAGAATAGATATTTTTCTACTTCTGATTTCTTTGAAACTATTAAAAAGTATGTATGTTTTCTTCAAATTCTGTGTAAATTTTTGAATATCAAACTGTGATTTTTCCAGAAAACTACTGAATTTGGAAACAAATTTTTTTAGGAAGAATTTGATTTGAAAACATTGAAAAGCAGTTGATTAGATTTAGGAAGAGATTCAAAATAGAAAAACATCATTTAAATTTAGATTTAAAAAGATCTTAAATAGAAAACATTTATTTTATTCTGATTTAGAAGAACTTTAAAAATATTCCAAATCGAAAATATTTTGATAAAATATCCTTTAAATTTTAAACGTGATTTCAAGATAGAAGTTAAATTTAGGAAAAATTGCAAATAAAACTCAAAACAATCAAAACATAAACAAAAATGATTTATTTTAATTCTGTTTGAAAAAGTAATTATTTTTTTTCTGAAGGTAATCAAAACAGAAAATAAATCAATTAAGTTAAAATATGATTTACTTTGAAACCAAACGAACGTGAACATGATTAAATTGAGGAGTAATAGAATGAAAGAACATGTGCTCTTTTATGACTATTTTTAAATATGTACTTAACTACATACTGGAAATACACCTTCTTTATTTATTTTTGATTATTTAAATTACTCAATGTAAATATTAATTTAATGTCATTTATGGATTAAAACAATGAAAAGAACAACTTTTAAACTGTTTTTGCTTCAAACAAGATTTATGTTTTATTGTTTTTGAAATATTGTATTTGACTGATTGGAACCATGCATGCTTGATAAATGATTGTGCATATCATTTTTTTGGGAAAGTTACCTTCTGGGATGGGTCCGAATATGGGTTATTAGAGAGTGTAGTTTTGCTTTTCCAAAATTACTTTATTTTTCGTGCATGACATTTTACTTGGCCAAGTAACTTAAGGACAATTGAAATAGATGGAATTAATGAACTCTCTACCATATCCTAGTATCAAACTTGTTTTGTTTCTTAAATTAATTAGAAAAATGAAAATGCTTGTGGTTTTACTAGTTATACTAGGCACGCACTAGATTCCATCTTGCTTGTCGACTGATTTTTGCTAAGCGATTCATGCAGGGTCGGGTATCTCTTGAATGACTAAGGAATTCCGGGGAAATGTAAACTTCGAGGTTGGGCGGAAAAAGCGCCTGATCCTTGTTCTCGTCTTCATTATGAAGATATGCTATTGGATTGAAGATCAAAGGATGTCATCTTCATTTATGTTATATTGTATTATGTAATTATGTTTTGAAGATCTTCAGGTGACTGAATGCCTAAGTCTCGAATTGTAACTTATATTACAACTTCTATGTATTGTTATTCAATGTCGTGTATTATGACACGTTTCTGTTTTTAAACTGGAATTGTATATTGAATCTATCTTATCGACTTTAAGCCGTTGTTTGGAATCGACTAGTTTTTATGATGTCTAAATGAATGAATTGTCAACTTTATTTTGAATATAATTGAAATTATTTAAAGTTTTGTCGATGTTTGACAAAATTCCAATGTCATCATATCTTTTTCCAGAGAGTTATTTTGGTTGATATATGAAATGACATCTATAGTAGAAAAGATATATCTGTAAGATACGCATTGGATGGTAATTTTTTAGATTTTTGATAGGCCATTGATATGAAGGTTTATTGACATGTTTGATAATGATCAAGACTTACAATTTTTTTGTGAAATTTTATGTTTTGATGATTATTGCACTTGTTTTTCTTTGTTTTGCCAAAGGTGAGGGTGACGATGATTTTATAATGCATAAAAGTTTATTATAGATGAAAGTGAAATGGGATGGGTGATTTTATTTATTTTTAGAATATTTCAATGTTTTGTGTCCATTTTTTAAATGTTTTGAGGCTATTTTTTGTATTTTCAAGTTTTTTATATTTTTGGTATTTTGATGTATTTGAATGTTTTTGACATTTTGAAATGTTTGACCAAGAGAACAAGACCTAAGGGAAAAAACTATGCCTTGAGGGCTCATCAGAGATGGCCTTTCCTATGTAACTATGTAGAGGCTTCATAGTTTGATTATTTGGACGTGATAATGTTTTACAGATTTTGATGTGTTTTAGATGTTTTTGAGATTTTATGTTTTGGATGTTTTTGAGATTTTTATGTTTTATGACTATTTTTGGATTTTGATGTCTTATGAATGTTTTTGGATTTTGACATTTATAATACCTATATCAAGATGTTGAGATCACATTGTGAGATATATATGATATGGATCAAGATTTATTTAGAAGCAAGATGCAAGTACCTACCCCTAGTGTCTAGGAATGTTTGGAATTCCATGAATGGATGCATAGATCAAGATGATGTATGGATGGGTATGCAAAGGATTTCAAGGATTATCTTATGATAGGATAGAGAACGATCCTCGAGATAGTGATAGATTCTATGAGACTGTGTGGGATAAAATAGGATCAACGAAAATGACCATGTTAAGATTTTATGCCAAGAGAAAGTTTCAAGGGTACCCCAAACCTTTGTCAAGATCAAGATAATTATGGATTTGAATGAGAATGGATTGGATGAATTTCTTTTTTATTATTGATATGTGGATGGGATTTATTATGGAGGGGATGAGATGCTTCCACTTGGAATGATGCACATAGATTCTCAATTCTATACATGACACATGTTTTCCAGATTTTTATCATGGTACCTACCCAAAGTGCCACCGAAGTGGTTTTCATTCAAGGAGGACAATTTATTTATTTATTTATTTATTTTTGTATATTTTATGTTTTTTATGATTTTTGAAAGTTTATGTCGGATCACTTGAAGTTTCTGATGAATATGATATTGATGTCAATATGTCCCTTACATACATAAGTTGTTTTACTAAGATACACACACTTACATGTAACCCTTGAATGTTGTCTTCGTTGATACCAAATTTAACCTTATCCATGAATATGTGCACATTGTGATAGAGTTCCTTTAGAGTCCTTATTATAAAGTCTTGTTGTCAAGACAAGGTTAATGTGATATTTGGATATCATTGATTTTGAGGTGGATGCAAAAATACAATGAGATATGTGAGATGCAGATGGATTAGTTGATTTCTTGGAATCTTTGATTCTCCAAAATTGGGATGATGAGAAATTAAATGTGGATATCGAATTCGGATTGGATTAGGACCAACTTCTTCATATACTTTGTATGTCAATCTTGAAGATTTCTTTTTCATTAATGGACATCTTTGATGGATGAAAGTCTATTTTTTATTTTTCCCCATAGTTCTTTGAGGGTGAAATCATAATATTGTGTCTCACTTATTGGTCATGATGGGAATTTATATCAATATTTTTAATTGAATCTTCACCTTCGAAGACCTAAAGTAGTTAAACCATTAATAATTTGAAGATGATGCGCATACAAGTGGTTTTTGATAAGTCATGTGTAGATTCTAAATATTATTTTCTTAATTTTTTTTTTACCTTTCAACATCTCCTTTAATAACTAGTTTTAAATAGAAAAGAAAAACATATTCAAAACACCAAAATGCAATATTTGGTGAGTTTGAATGCATTCTTCAAGGGAAATGAGAAATCAATGAAAAAGAAATCGGGTCCCGATCATGAAGTGCTACCTAAACCCTGGGATAAAGTTTGCCTTTCCATCATGAAATATGTTACCCTTGAGGATAGATTCAAGGTATTTTATTTTTATCACTTACCATTGTTAAATCACTTAAGGCACAAGATGTTATCGAGCTTCCCTTTCTTTTTTCTTTCTTCTCTGGAAAGTTCCATCAAAGAGTCCCATGAGGTTGTCACTCTTAACCTTGATTCTATGCCTCCCTTACCATTGCATCAAGGCCTTATCTATAGGCTCTACCAATTTCATTTTTCTTTGTTCCCACCCAAATCCATCTTGGTTATACGAGTGGAAGAGTTGGAACCCCCAGAAATTAACCCAGAAAACCCATCCCCTATTGTTTCGGAGGGCTCGAAGAGAAAATCCCCCATCCTTGAAAATGATCCATGTATTGAGGCTTTAGCCACTTCTCCCTTAAAGAAGAAGAAAAATGTGGTGGGGTTGGTGCAATCGAGTGTTGCGGCTAGACTTTGTGAGCCGAAACATAAGAAGGTCAGTAGACTAGCTACTAAGAAGAAAGGGAAAAATGTGCCTCTACCCTCGAGGGTTCTTCTGGTCATTGAGAACCATGGTTAAAGTGTCGAGGAAAAAGATTCTAAGGGAGATATTGTGGTGGGTGCTAGCTTTGAGATGGGGATGGAATAGATGAGTGTGAGAAGATCTAAAAGGTTGGTGAAACACAAGAAAGGGGCCCATGTGGATGATATCTCTAGTGACTCAATGCAGATTGGTGGAAAAATTGAAGGTATTAAAGTT
>CM021108.1:205768236-205779377 GCA_007115665.2 Sequoiadendron giganteum | reverse complement strand
AGTCTCTAAGTTTGAAAAATTTTACAATAGTCAATGCTATGGTAAATATTTTTGTAATTTGATCTTTTGTTCCACAAAAGTGTAGCTTTATTACTTGACTTTCAATCAAGTCATGAACAAAATGATGATGCACTTCTATATGATTAGATCCGACATGATATACAAGATTTTTGGTTAGCTTGATAGAGCTTTGATTATCACAAAATATTATAGTAGGAGAATTTTGTGGATGGTATATTTCTTCAAGTAGTATTTTAAGCCACAATGCTTCTTGGAATACCTTTGATGAACCAACATATTCAAATTCTACATAGATGATAGTGATATTGTTGTGTGTTTCTTGTTGCTCCATAAAATTGGTCCTGGCCCAAGATGAAACATATATCCTAAAGTTGATTTTATGTCATCAATGTCACCTGCATAATCAGAATTTGTATATCCAACTAAAGTAGGCTCTCCTCCATATTTGTGTTCAATTCCAAGTTGATAGGTGTCTTTAATATATTTTAATATTTTCTCAGTTGCTTTCCAATGCTCCATATGTGGATCTTCCATATACCTAGATACAATACCAATTGCATATGTAATATCTGGTCTAGTTATAGTAAGATACAAAAGGATTCCAATAAGTTGTTGGTACAATTTTCCATCCACCTTCTTTTGAGTAGAGTTAGCACTCAGTTTTAATCCTACTTCACATGGTTTATTAGATGGTTTACAATCACTCATATTAAATATTTTCAATACATCAAGAGGATATTTAGTTTGAGAAAGCATGATCCTTCCTTCTTCTTGCCATACTTGCATACCCAAAAAGTAGTGTATCAACCCTAGATCAATTATTTCAAAAGCTTGTTTGAGTTGATCCTTGGTTATGTCAATAGTATGTGTGTGATCTCCTGTAATAATCAAGTCATCCACATATAATACAATAATAAAAACTTTATCATCACTATGTTTTACATACACATATGGATCAGCTTTACTTCTTTTAAATCCTACATCTATAAAGTACTCATTTATTTTGGCATACCATGCCCTTGGAGCTTGCTTAAGACCATATAATGATTTTTTTTAATTTACACACTAGATGTTCTACACCAATTTTATCAAATCCTGGTGTTTGTTGCATTTAAATTTATTCCTTTAGATCACCATGTAGAAATTCACTTTTTACATCCATTTGAAAAAAATTCCAACTAAATTTTGCAGCTAAAGCAACTATTGTATGAATTGAACTCATTTTAGCGACAAGAGCAAAGGTTTCTGTATATTCAATACCTTCCATTTGTGAGAAGCCTTTAGCCACTATCCTTGCCTTATATTTTTCAATAGATCCATCTATTGTGAACTTCTTTTTTTAAGTCCACTTGTAACCAACCAAACTTTTACCTTTTGGAAGAGTTGTCAATTACCAAGTTCTATTTTTCATCAAAGAATTGTACTCTTCTTGCATTGTTTCCTCCCATTCTTCTTTTCCTTTTGCTTCCTCATATTTACTTGGGATTTCAACTTACATCACCTTAGTCATAAGAGCATAGTTAGCAAACATATTTCTAGGACCTTCTTGGTAGATTTCTTGAATGCTTCTAGTCTTTTGTGTTTTTTCATCATCACTTTCACTTGATTCTTCAACTTGTGTTCCTTCTCCTCCTATAGAAGAATACACACCTTGATTTTGATCATTAGTATAAGTATACTTATCTTCTTCAATCAATATTGGAAAGTAAGATAATGTAGGATAATGATTACTTTCAATGTCTTCATCAAACCATACATTCCTTTTGATACAAATTTCATTTGTTTTAGGATTATATAACCTATATCCTTTTGAATTCTCACTATACCCAACCATTATGCACTTCTCACTTTTCCTTTCGAGTTTGTTCCTTCTTTCATCAGGAATGTGGGCATATTCATTAAAACCAAAGACTCTCAAATGAGATATTGTAGGCTTTCTACCACTCTGTGCCTCTTCTGGTGTTATGTTCAAAACTGCCTTAGTAGGTGTTCTATTCAAAATATAAACTACAGTACAAATTGCTTCAGCCCAAAATTTAGCTTCTATATTTCTAGAGTGAAGCATGCATCTAGTCATTTCTATTATAGGTCTATTTTTTCTTTTTGCAACTCCATTTTTTTGGGGTGAGTAGGAGACAGTTGATTCCTTCTTTATACCACGTTGTTTACAAAAATCTAAGAAAGTTTTGTTCATATATTTCATACCTCTATTTGTTCTTATTACCTTTAAAGATCTTCCACTTTGATTTTCACTCTACCTTAAACTCTTAAATTTATCAAACACTTCATCTTTCCCTTTTATAAAATATACCCAAATTCTTCTAGTATAATCATCAATAAAGGTGAGGGCATACCTTGATCCTACAAGTAATGGTGTTTTGAAAGGACCCATTACATCACTATGAACCAAATGTAAATGAGTTTTTGATCTCCATGATTTACCTTGTGGGAAGATTTCCACGTATTGTTTTCCCATAGTGTATCCTTCACACACCTTGTGACTTGATGAATTTTTTGGAATTCCATGTACCATATATAGTTTCTCCATAAGCTTGAGACTTTGATAGTTGATATGTCCCATACGCTCATGCCATAACGTGCTCATATCATCATATTTGGCAATAGCACACATATTCTCATCTCCATCTTTGGAAAGAAATTCTTAAAATTTGTATAATAAATTTTCCATTTTACCAATTGCAATCACTCCATAACTATTGTTTACATCCTTGATTAAACATTTTTCATTGTAGAATTCTATTTTATATCCTTGAATTACAATTTGAGATACAAAAAGGAGATTTGTTGCCAAGTCAGGAACTAGCTTCACATTTTTAAACATGTCATTATCAACTTTAACATTTCTTGTCCCTTTGACTTCTAAAGCACTATTATTTCCCAAATATATTTTTTATGCATTACTCTCATTTAATGATTCAAATTGTTCTTTACGATGAGACATATGTTGTGTAGCACCAAAATCAATAACCCATTCATCCTTAAAAGAATTATTTTCTTTAAGTGCAACACAAAAAGCATTTATTTTAGAATCAAAAGATTTTGTAAACTTTTTTCTCTTCTTTTATGTATCTTTATTTCTCTTGTAACATTCATTTTCCTTATGACCCATTTTTCAAAAATAATTACATTTCCATTTTATTTTATTATAATACTTAGATGGAACATTTTTATTCTCATACTTCCAATTCATTTGGTTACGATACATAATAACCTGACCAAAATAACCTAGTCACAATAACCTAGGGACAAAATAACCCAAGGTCATAATAACCCATGGATTGAATAACCCGTGGTCGAAATAACCCATGGACAAAATAACCCATGGTCATTTTATATCAAGCTAGTAAACCAGTTGAATATACAATTACCAATAGAGGGGAAAAGTTTAATTTTCATGACAGTAATGATGAGAATCATTTTTTAATATTCTAGTTTACTAGCTTGATCTAAAATGACCATGGGTTATTTTGACCATGGGTTGTTTTTTCCATGGGTTATTATGACCTTGGGTTATTTTGGCCGGGTTATTCTGTCCAGGGTTATTTTGGTCGGGTTATTATGTCCTGATACCAATTCCTTTCTCTACACTGATTTTCTTGTGGCTTTTTGTAATTTTGTTTCCCTTTCATTATGAATTCTTGAGATTCATCATTAAATGATTCTCTTTCTTTAATTTGAATTTTTTCTTCTTGCACTAGCTTAACACATAACTCTTCAAATTTAATACTCTTTAATTTATCTGCAATATCTAGTCCCCTTATAAATGATTGATAGAATCCTGAAAGACTTTGTAAAATTATTTTCACAAAATCTTTATCATCAATATCTTTTCCAAGAGAAGCAAGTTCGTTTTTGTTTTCCTTTAATTTACTTAAATGTGGGACTAACTCTTGTGAACTTGATAATTTCATATTATATAATTATGTGGTGAGAGATAGGATCCATACATCACCTAAATTTTGATACATATTTTTTGAAATATTTCATACTTTGAATCCACCTCTTTCATTGCGAACTTCTAGAAAAACTTCCTTTGAAAGTGTAAGCTTGATGAATTTTGCTGCCTTTTTTTTCCCTTGTATCCCAATTTTCTTGATCTTTTTCAAGATTTTCTAGTCTTTGTTCACTACTAGTAACAATCTCATAGCTGTAGGAAAAGGAATACCAAGAGAATCCATTATATAAAATTCTCTCCTTTTTGGATGAGAATGAAACAAACTTCAAAAATCCTTAATACCCAAATGAAAATTTCTCACCAATTCATTCCCTCTTTTTCAGATAAAATTTAAAAAATTTCAAACAAAATTTCAATTTATAAATGAAAGTCTCTCACCAAATTTCCAAAATTGATATTAAAAGGAATCCAATCTACAAAATCCATAGATACTGCCCAAGATTTGAAGCTTCTCTAATACCATGAAGAACTAAATAAAAACAGAGCAAAAAGAACACATTAAATAAAAGAAAAAAGAACACATAAAACACTGAAATAAAACTAGCACTAGAGAACTCAAAAATCTGAGCACTGCTAAAGCCAGGGTCATGAATTTGCAAATAATTCAATGAACATTGTAGGAGGTGTGTTAGTTATGCCATTCATTATGGATAGTTGGAATAGTTCAACATGAATAACCTGATTCTGCATGAGGCTGCATTGGGCAGCTTGGTCAATTAGAGGAAGTTGGCTGGAGACGACATGATTTTGGTATGTGCCAACAAAATTTGCACCATAATTAATTTACTTTCCAACAGTTTCCATGTTGTATCATAATCGATTCCTATTTTCTTTTAAATGAGTTACAGTTGGTATATAAATATTAGCTTTCAATTAAAACATTAATGAATCAAGTTGAATGAGTTTTCTGCACTTCATCAGTGAATTCTGCAAATAATAATAGTAAATGATTTTTGTATTTGCATAATAAGGGAGTATTTTGGAATTGTAATTATGACGATCTCGCATAATTTCATATATCTGTCATAGTCTCACATTTATGCTTCAACATTTATTTTATTTTCAGCCCTCATTTTTGTATCACAATCTTTCTACCGTATGCACCACCATCATTTTCCTTCTGTAGACTTCCCAAAGGTTCTGCTACCCTTTCTAGTTCACTCATTCCTTGCATATTTTTCATGTCCAGACATTATTGGATGCTAATCTGTGATGCACATGACATATTGCAATAGCCTTTTTTTTGTTAATAGCACTTGCTGAGAAAAGAACACATCACATGTGTTTATGAAAAATGATTCCCATATCTTTGGCTTTATTCCAGTAGGGTTGATGTTGGGTTACAAGACATAATAACCCAGCCAAAATAACCATGGACAGAATAACCCGATCACAATAACCCAGGGACAAAATAACCCAAGGTCATAATAACCCATGGACAAAATAACCCGTGGTCAAAATAACCCATGGTCAAAATAACCCATGGACAAAATAACCCATGGTCATTTTAGATCAATCTAGTAAACCAGTTGAATATACAATTACCAATAGAGGGGAAAATTTTATTTTTCATGACAGTAATGATGAAAACCGTTTTTTAATATTCTAGTTTACTAGCTTGATCTAAAATGACCATGGGTTATTTTGACCACGGGTTATTCTGTCCATGGGTTATTATGGCCCTGGGTTATTTTGTCCTTGGGCTATTTTGGACGGGTTATTTTGGCCGGGTTATTTTGTCTAGGGTTATTTTGGCTAGGTTATTATGTCTTGATACCTTGATGTTGTGATTCATCAACTTTCTTCTTTGAACTCCTTTCTAAATTAATGCCTTAGTTATCCCCAAAAATCCAGTTGTTGCTATATTGTGTTGGAAGTTATGTAAATAAGTGTTTTAGTATTATATTACACATGCAACTCTAGAATTTTTCAAAACTCTCTCCCACCATAATCTTGCATAGTTAGTCTTGTGGTATGTGTTATACTTACTGACTATTCACCTCTTTGGTGGCATATGCGATGTAAAAGGAATGCGAATAATAAATTTTTTTTGTTCTTTACTAATGGACCCCAATCTGGATGGTAGTTAGAAGTATTCGTAATGTTTAAATCCTTAGCCACTCAAAGCTCCTTTTGAATTACTACTATTAAAATATCTTTCTATGAGTGCCTTACTCATTAGGTTGGAATAAATCATTCAAAATAGAACACTGATGCTACTTGTAAGAATATTTAGATTATAAAAAATAAAAAATATTGACTATTGAGATTCCTCTAATGAAGTCATGGCTATAGTTATCATACTTGTCTGGATTGTTGTGATGTCGGCACCATATCTTACCATCCAAATAATAATGGATGCATTAGTAATGTTAGTGCATCATTGTACCATGAGTGTGTTAATAGCTAACATTATTATTTTGTTATTATTTCTTGTAAATGTTGTTAATCAATTAGTTTGGAAAATATCCAAGTTGCAAATGATATTTCATTCAGTTATAATGGTAAAAGACTCCAACATTTTTCTTACTAAATCTGCATCAATAAGGAAATTATAAGACTTAATGTAAGTAGTTTAACTTTGATTATTAATTTTTTTCTCAAATTTGATTACCTTGTTATGATTTATTAGTTGAGTCTTGTGAGGGTGTGACAAAAGGTATAAAGTTAAATACCTTTGCTCAAAGCACCTTTGTTCAAAGATATACCTTTGATTGAAGACGCTCTAGTAAATCTATTCTGATCACCCTAAAAACTTTCTCTTCCCAAAAGTGAGACATAGTATTGTGATTTCACCCTTGACTAATGGAGTTTGATAGGGATATTTTTCTTTATTTTTTTTTGGAATCCCTTTTAACTTTATTTGTCTGTTTTGATTTTATTTATCCATTTTGATTTTATTTGTCCATTATGATTTCTTGATTCTTTAGCTTCAATGAATTTCTCTTCTCTTGTGTCAATATTTATCTTTTCTTGTTGTTGGTCCCAATTAGTGAGTGGAAAGATAGGAGGATGCCGATATATAGTATGAATGGTTGAAGTGATAGTAGTAGTTTTATTCTAAGGACTCTCCATGCCTCCTATGTTGATGTTTGCATTAGATAAATTTTCAACTGATATTATGGAGGTATCACATACATGATTAGATTCCTTTATCTTTGAATAACTGATACCTCGTTGTTTAGGATTGTTGACCATCTGCACTCATTCTAGGATGCCATGTTTATGTATTTCTAATAATTTTCTTTGATAATGCATTTTCTTCCAAGCTTCCATTGAATATGATTTATCTTGGAAACATGATGTTGCTTCTTCTATGCTTTGTTAACAATATTCAAAAGTAGTAGAAGAAACGTTGGATTATGGTTCTTCTTTAAAATATTTTTATGATTTACAATCTCTATAAGAATAATTCATTTCTGAAATGTCACATGAATCTCTATGAATTATGTTCTTACTTAATCATTTGTAAGGATGTTGAGAGTAGGAGAATCTTATTTTGGAAGATCATCTGCCTGTCCATAGTAAGTAAGCATCTCATGGGTAGATGTAGGATTTTTTGGTGAATAGATATGGTCATCATCATTGTTTTTGACATCTTAGATGGATTGGAAGATAGTCATTAAGTAATGATAGCATTTTGGTGAAGTGAGCTCTTGGTCTTCTATTATCTCAAAGAAACTATCATTAACAAATTGGAATATACTATTTAGATCATGATATTATTCTAGAGATATGGGATCTTGACCTTGACTTATTTTGGAGAAACTCTTGTTATACTCAAGATTATATTCTTGATATGGACCTAGGGTTGATGGTGGAATATGGATGGAAGAATATTAAATAGTTTTAATGGATTTTGAAGAGGTAATATACTTTTTTTCACAGTGGATCACCTTCAATGTGTCCAATCATGAAGCCAAATGAGGGAGTTATGTTGCAATCTAAAACATATTTAATACCATCATTTTGATATAGAACATTGCTAGACATTTTTGATTGATCTTGATAATGCATTAGGAAAGTATCTTGATACATATCCAATTCCTCATCTTGTGACAAATGAGTAATAGTGGTATTCCCTACTACATTATCATAGGTATAATTCACATTGTAGTAACTTGGCGTCTTTCCATAATTTTTAGAATTCCCATGATCGAGCATTAGATTTTTATAAATTCCCAAATATGTTTTCCAATTTGTTGATCAACATTGACTTCCCCTTGATCAATATGGTCTTGGATAAATTATTTTAGCTTAACACAATTTTGTGTTTTATGACCTTCTGTTAGATATGATATTAGAAAAATTCACAATATACCATGCGAGTTTGATTTCAAGTTTAGGATAGTTTCAAAACTCAATAAGTTCAATGTGTTTTTTTTGGATAAATTTATTTAGGACCATTTCAATGGGTTCCCATAAGGGAGTGAATTATAACTGGAAGGACTATTGTTAGTTCTTAGTGGTGGTCCTCATGAAGGATTAGTATTTTGGAAATTCTATTAGGTATTATGTTGTCTGTGTGATTTAGATGGTGTATTTATCACAAATTTTACATTTGGAACACTTTTATTAGTCATTTTCTTATTTTTAGCCCATATATAGGGTTTGTCGCTTAAACTAAAAGGTTAGTTATAAATTTACATTGATCCTTTGGTGATGAGTAATCTCTCAATGTTAAGCCCTTTTGAGATGAGTTCCTTGAAATTTGATGCATATTGCATTCATAATTAGAAGGAAAGATCTATGTTTAGGGTAAGTGCACCAATCTGTGACACAATTTTGGCTCTTAAGATGCCACTTTTTTTTTCTGAAATCAGCAAAATCTGATTTGCACGAGAAAATGAAGATAGTTACGCTCAAAATTTCAAGATGCGGCAAGAACAAAAGTTGAAGTTCTCTGTGTCTAGTTTCTAAGATACTATTTTTTTTTTAAATTAATGAATATTAAGGGTCTCAAAAGGAGGGGCGGGGGGGGGAACAAATCCTATTTTTTATCAAAAAAAATAGCATATCGCCTAAGGGCTCCCCCCTTTATGATTAAATTTTTTTAGAATTTCAAAAATCCCAATGATGAGAAATTATCTAACACCACGTAGTTTATCCTCGTTCTCTCGGATAATTTTTTTAATGAATATATAATATTTTATGAATTTTCAAAGTGGACACATCCTGAAAAGATTAAATTTGAGCGCGCTCCCCCCCAATTTTTTTGCAAACTATATCATTTTTTTTTCATCATATGTATAATGGAGTCTAGTTTCAAAAAATGTAATTTGTTTCACATTTTGATGAATGAGTAAAAATCTATCCTAAAACTAGCACATATTGGTTTTTGACCAAAAACGAAGGCATTTACAATAGAAGCCATGGAACAAAACCTTAACTAAATCAAAATGAAAAAGGAATTATATATTTAGATAGATAAGAGAGAGGTTAACGCTATCATGTTTTTTTTATAAACTTTCATTGAAAGACGTTCAAATGAGATGGGGAGCGCGGATGAAAATATGAAGAAATTCAGCACCCTTCCAAAAAATCACGTCTTTTTCATCAAATGGTTATCCAAACCTTTCGGTCGGATTCCCAATGAAAATTCCAACCCATAGGGTTGGCAATTCCCAATGCAACTTATTTGGCGCACACCAAATGGCTGCTTCATTTGGCGTGCACCAAATTTGGCGAGCACCAAATGTCTTTCATGACTTTTGTAATGCATTTTTGTAAACTCTTTGATTTTTTCTTTCTATGTCAAGGATACTATATACATGAAATAAACATTTAAGTATAAATTGACATTTACATATGGACATTTAATTTCTTATACTTTAAGTTATATTTCATGTATATATAGGCAAGATGTTTGAGAGTGGTTTCCGATCTCTAGGAGTTATAATGCAAATTCTAGTTTTTGGAAGATCTTAAAAAAATTAGACTTAGTCAAATTTCAGTAATCAACATGTCAAATTTTAGTAATCAAGAGGTCAAATTTCATCTTTCTCTTTCTATCTCATTCATTTTCATCTCTTATTCTCTAGACCTCTCTCTCTCACTATCTTTGTCCCTTTATCTAACAATATCTTCCTTGATCTAAAGAACTATGTCTCTACATGTCCATCTCTCTCTCCTTCCCTCTCCAATGTCTATCTCCCTCCCTCCTCCCCTCTCTACATTTCTCTATCTCCCCTCCCTCTCATTTTATCTCTATATACATCTCTCTACTCTCTATATCACCTCTCTCTATACCTACCTATCCCTCTCTCCCTGTCTCTCCCCTCTTTCTCTCTCATGCTTTGCTTCCCTCTCTCTCTCTCCTTCCCTCTCTACTCTCCATCTCCCCCTCTCTCTCCTCCCCTTTCTAATTCTCTCTATCTCACCTCTCTTTCTCCTGCTCTCTCTCTCCCTCTCTCTTCCTTTCACCCACCTTTCTCTCTACTTCTCGCTATCTAACCTATCCCTCTATGTATCATTCTCTCTCCCCTCTCCTTCCCTCTCAATCTCTCCACCTTCCTCCTTACCTCTCTAATTTTCAGCTCCATCACACATCTCTATCACCTATCTCACTTCTCTATGTTCCCTTCCCTCTCTACTCTCTTTCTCTTTCTCTCTATCTCACCCTTCTCTCCCTACATATTCCTCCCTCCTCTCTCTTATCTCTCTCACCTCTCTCTCTCCATCCCTACCTCTTCCTCCCTCTCTCCTTCCCTCTATACTTCTCTTTATCTCCTCCTCCCTTTATCTACCTAGACCTCTCTCTATTTTTGTCGTACCTCTCTCTCCATCCCTACCTCTCCCTATATCTCTTCTTTCATATCTACTTCTCTCTACCTAGTTGCCCTCTATACTTATTTCTCCCTCCCTCCTTGCCTCCTCTCTCTCAATATATCCACCTTCTTTCCCTCTCTACTTCTCTCTCTATCACCTCTCTCTATCTCTCTCCTCCCTCTCTACTCTCTCTATCTCTCCCTCCATCCCCCTCTTTCTATCTCTCCTCTCTCCCTCTCCCTCTTTATATCTCTCTTTGCCCTCTCTCTACCTATATCTCTATCCTTATATCTATCTCAACTAACCATATTTACCTATCCCTCCCTCCTCTCTCTCTTCCACCAAAAATTCACTCTACATATCTTTGTCTAACCTA
>CM021108.1:205645447-205768136 GCA_007115665.2 Sequoiadendron giganteum | reverse complement strand
GTAGAGGGGTTGAGGGATTAGGGTTTAAGGGTTGAGGGTTGAGAGATTAAGAGTGTATAGGGGTTGCAGGATTAGGGTTTAAGGGTTAAGGGTTGAGGGATTAGGGTTTAAGGGTTGAGGGATTAATATTGTAGAGGGGTTGAGGGATTAAGAGGGTATGGGGGTTGATGGATGGGGGTCTCTCTTGGGTCTCACTCCCTCCCATGCTACATACAATAATAAATTTCACTCTAATGCCCTCTCTTAAAATTCCTCTCGGTCAAGCCTCACTTACCTCAAACCCTACTTTCTTAGGTCTCTCCTTCCCACCCCCTCTCTCCTACTTTGACTCCCTCTCTTTCAGGCCTCACTTACCTCCCACCCTACTTTCTTATGTCTCTCCTTCCCACCCTCTCTCTCCCACTTTGACTCCCTCTCCTCTTAGGAGTCTCCCTCCCTCCCTCTCTCCCTCTCTCTCTCTTAGGTTTCTACCTCTCACGCCCTCTCCCTCCCCATCTCTCTCTCTCTCAAGTATCTCCCTCCTAACCCCCTCTCTCTCTCTCTCCCACTCCCTCCCTTTCTCTCTCACTCCCTCTATCTCTCTCCCACTACCTCTCTAAGGTCTTCCCCCCCACCATATAACTGAATAAATTATTTCCCTCTCAAATCTGTTTCTCTTGGGTCTCAGTCCCTCCCATGCTACCTACACTAATCAATGTCACTCCAATTCCCTCTCTCACAATCCCTCTTTGTCAGGCCTCACTTACCTCCCACCCTACTTTCTTAGGTCTCTCCTTCCCACCCCCTCTCTCCTACTTTGACTCCCTCTCTGTCAGGCCTCACTTACCTCCCACCCTACTTTCTTAGGTCTCTCCTTCCCACCTCCTCTCTCCCACTTTGACTCCATCTCCTTCTCTCAGGTGTCTCCCTCCCACCCTCTCTCTCTCTTAGGTTTCTCCCTCCCACGTTCTCTCCCTCTCCCTCTCCCTCAAGTCTCTCCCTCTTACCCCCCTCTCTCTCTCTCTCTCCCACTCTCACCCCCTCTCTCTCTCTCTCTCCCACTCTCTCCCTCTCTCTCACTCCCTCTATCTCTCTCCCACTTTGTCTCTCTCCCTCTCTCTCAGGTCTCTCCTTTTCAAAAAAACATATTTGGCGCTCTCCAAATGTGTTTTACCTTGAAATGGTAAAATAAGTCTTGACCCCATGATTCAGGCCCACATTCTCATGAAGTTGTCTAGTTTAGCACTTTATCCGAGTCAGAAATGCCTTTTTTATGCAGTTGACTTCATATTGTACCAATCTATGCTTGATCCATCACCTTTTTACCACCAATCTGCATGGTAGACAACGTAGAAGAAGACATTTTAAAGTTTCTACATCATTTTACATTATCTGAGATAATATATTCATTTTCATAAATTGAAATGTTTATATTTAGTATATTTTTTTGTTTTTGACAATATAAACTAGATTTCCTTAATGATTTTATGAATCATAACAATTGGACATAGAATTCAACATTGAATTAGATGGGATTTGCATAAAAAAATTGAATTTTTATGAGTTTGAAAAACAAAAAAAAATTAAAACATGACATTTACTTAACATAAATTTACTTATGAATTATATTTGCATTGCTTATAGTAGTCCATTTCTAGCATGGCTAGTGGAATTCACTGTATTTCATTCTTTTTCAATTAATTTGGAATTTTTTTATTTTCATCTAATTTGGAAAACCTAATAGCTTTCATCAATGTTAATGCAAGTTTCCATTAATTTTTTTGTTCCATAAAAAATTCGCCTTCATTGAACATGTGCTTAGATAAATTCAAGCAATATGACATAGTTGTTAATGCAAGTTTCCATTCATTGATACCATTTACCTATCTAATAAATTAAAAAAATGGGAAATTTTGTGCAATTGAGAATGCTTATTGTCTTTCTAAGTTACCTCATTGCCAAAGAAATAGTGAATAATTAAAAGATATAACATCACAAACCCTTCTTTGAATTCATATTCTTCATGACTTCGTTGATAATCAAAAATTTGGTTTTGAGAAAAATAAACAAAAGAGTCTCTAGTTTTCATTTAGGTGGCAACAACTTATACCCTAGGTCAGTGATGCAGAGCAGGGAGACAAAACCTTCAACAATCATTTAATTAGATCAGTTTCAAAAAATCTTCAATCTCAAAAACCTCAATTCAATGTTGAACTGACCAATTCACATCTAAAACAAAACAAAGATCATCCATAAATAACAAGCTATGCTTTTCAAGATGACTACCATTCTAAACCTTTGGAAGATTTTAACAAAACCCACCATATGTAAGTTTATTGCTTGAAATATTATATTCATACAACAATCACTCCTAACAGAATGAAATAAAATCAATATTACTAGAAACTCTAATCCGTGAATTTTTTATTTCAAGTTCAATAATGCTAGTCAAAAGGTCCACAACTTCAAAATCAATGTTCGAGGCCTCTGGTGCAGAACCACCTTGTAAGCTCAATTTTGTCAAAAATTTCATCTTTTAGTGAGCATGGTCAAATGCTAGGATTTTAGTTAGTGTTGAGTATATTGTGTTCAATAAGGTCAATTAGACCATTTTATAATGTATTTGGAGCTAACGGAGTTTAGTTGTGTCATAGCTTGCAATTTGGCTAAATGTGTTCAGAAAAGTTGCTAAAAGATGCAAAATTTGCAGAGTTTGAGGGAGCTGGAATGAAATAAAAATATGTTTAATAACCTTAAATTCCTCGAAGGAGAGGTTTTTGGTTGATTTGTACCCCATTTTTTTATCAAGAAGAATGTTATTTTCTAGAAATTTACTCATTTCTCTCACTTTTCTTGTTGTTGTACGGGCTCTAGAGACTCTAAGATGATATGAAACTAGTTGGATGTTGTAGATTAATGAATTAGATTTTTTTTTCATCTATTTAGAGGTTCTAACTCTTTTTATAGTGAAATTTATATTGGTTTTACTGTTGCTACCTACTTTCACAGTGTTCTTGGATTGAGGGGTTTCATTATGTAATTTGACCCATTACACTTTTTCTTCCTACTATAACTTGTGGAATGGGTCCTCTAACTTTTAAAATACATGGCTAACCTATTTAAAATGTTGTGGGGTCAAGGTTGGGTATTTGGGATGATGTTCTAGGACTATAGTAGGGTCTTTTCATGGTGAAAATTATGGCTTCAAGTGGTGTTTTGACAAAATGTGGGAAGGAATGTCCATGTAATGTATTATTCACCATGTGTAGGGTCTGGTAAGTCTTTTTGGTGCTTTGTATGGGTCTGGCAGGTCTGGGAGATAGGAGTTTCATTAAAACCCCAAGTATTTTTCTTGAAATTGAGGGTTTGGTGTATTAGGGGTCTGGAGGTCTTGGACCTAAAAAAAATCAGGAAATTGGAGGTTTTGACACATAAAACACTTTTTTTTTATGATTTTGAGTGAAGATGTAGTGTTTAAAAGGTACTCTTTGTAAATTAGGCTAATTGAATAGCCTTTTTCCAAGGTAGGTCTAATGGAAGTTAATGTTGGTTGAAAGGAGTTGATGTTGGGGTTTACCTATGCTTTATAACTTGCAAATGGGTATTGTAATCATCCTTGATTTTTTCAAGTGTTTTAGAAAATCTTGGTGAAAAGGCCCTTGAACCGGATTACCTATGCTACAAGGGAAAGCTTGGTAGAAGTTGGGATTTTCAATTGAACATCTGGTTTTGCTTTGGAATCTGATTGATTCTCATTGATTTGTTGTATTGAATGGTTTCCACCCCTCTCTACATCAAAAATGATGTTTCTTGGTAAGTTAAGTGATCAAGTTATGTGTAAGTCTATTAAGAGCCTTCCTCTAAATATTTGAACAAGTTCATTGTAGATCCCTACATGTACTACATCAGCCTCTAGGTACTTTGCCAATTCTTCAAACACACTCAAAATCACTACTCTAATATCTAACCCTACAGACATCTAACTCCATCATGTATGAAAAATATTGTGTAGCATAGACACGTTTGATAATTCCAAACAACTCGTTGCCTTCTTTCATAAAAATCTTTGGTGTGTTTCATATTGAATGCAATGTAATCAACGATATCAATATTTTTGTAAAATGCATTACTTACTTTTGTTCTATGTGTTTTTTTGAACATGTAGCATTGAAGCTCATGCTGAGGAAATGACCGAAGCCTCTAACACTAGAAGAACGTGCAACTAAAAATGCAAGGAGAAGAGAATAAAAAAATGTAGCTCGTGAAGCAAAGGAATTGTAGCCCATACAACCACAAATTCCCATGCAATCTAAGAGAGATCTCAAATTGGAAAAACAAATGGCACGATCTATCCCCGATGTTGTTGACCTTTCCAATATTGACACAAATTTACATTTGAGAACTACTCCTAGAGTTTTGCATAGAAAACCTACATTTTTTATTGATATTTATTCCAATGTTTTGAAATGGATGCCTAATAAGATTCCAAAATGTACTTGTCAAAGATATGCACAAAGGATATGGAGTTTTTTTTTTGTGAAGCTAAGTGAGGGTGGAAGATGCCAACTATTTGTTGAAATGATGAGGAAACTCAAATTTAGGCCCACCATGAAGGCTCTTGGGCTGAGAGTTTTGAATGACTCAAGTGAAAAATCCATTGTAAAGAACTTGATGAGTGCATACGAGAGCGTGGGTTCCACCTCACGCACGAAGGATAGTTGTTCCATACGACATGTGATGACAACAACACTGTTAAGCAGTCAAACAAGGAACAAGGTGAACCTTAAAAAGGAAAGTAAGTCTTTGAAAATAAGTAGATAATCTCTAATGAGAGCCAAAGGAAGGCGTGAAAGAGTGGAGGATCCAAATAGCAATGAATTATGGGAATTTTCGGGTAGAGTGCCACAGAAAGACACAATAATTGCTCAAGGCTTGAGATCTTTAATTGTGAATTATTGAAAGGATAACACAAGGACCTCTCCTAATCAAATAGATGTTGTAAGAAGAAGAATTGGTAGTAAAAACCATGAGCCACATCCAATTCATTATTTGGATACCACTCAAACCCAATTTTTTGCTGATTTTGTACAGATGTTTCCTGAAATTAAAATATGTCAAAGGTATTTTCAAATGCTAAAGCCTTTTTATGTCAAAATAAATCACACACGCACTACTTGTTGTTGTAGGGTTCATATTGAATTTTCTAACCATTATGATGTTTATCGATGCATATGTCTAGATATGCATACTGACAATGTTTTACAAGAATGTAACATAATGCCTCCACCTAAATCGTCAACGAAATTTTTGTCTTCCATTTTATGTGAAAGAGAGGATGGTCAAATTTTTTACAAAAAATCATGTTTGGATGGCACATGTGATCATTGTGGTGGCATGCAACATTTGCCAATTTTCCAACACATGGCTAGTACACACACAATTGGAGACAAAATTGTGGAATTTGGCAAACATAAGACAATGGCATATAGTCTAAAAGATGGGAAAGAAGTAAAGAAGTGTGAATTGGTCAATGATAAGATTCCAATGTATCAGTTTATGGGCATTTTTTGTGATCAGGTGGTCTATGATTATGCAACGCATACACATAGAGCACAATGGTTGGACTCACAGTTCAAGTTATGCAAGGACACATTTCCACTTTTTCATATCATTTTAGTTGTCCACTTCGCTAAGAATTACACACTACAACCACAAAATGAGGTGCAATCACAGTACTACAAATCCGTGCAGGTTTCTATATTTGTGCATATAACATTCATTCATGCAAATGATAGTACAAAGGAAAATAGGAAAGTATTGAGGGAGTATCACTTTTACATTAGTGATGATCGCACGCATTGTACAGAATTTGTTCAAGGTTGCTTTCATATGTTCTATGTTGATCTAGCTTGCAGGGGCATATCATATGGTCAAATAATTGTACATCACAATTCAAGAATGCTGGAATGTTTTACTAGTTGAGTAGGATGCATAGGATTAGTGGTGTTCAGCATATGTGGAACTTCTCAGAGGTCGGGCATGGAAAAGGGGAGCATGATGGAGCAGGTGCATGTATCAAAACAGCCCTAGCACGAGAAGAGTTAAAGTACAAAAACAATGTAAATTTGATAGATGCAAGATCAATTGTCAAGTGGTACAATGGTGCAATGGGTCCAGGTAGTGAAGGTAATTCTTTAGTTCATAGATTTTTTCATTTAGTAGATGATACTAACATCACAAAATATGAGGAATGTTGTACACTAATACGATCGAGCGAGCTACACTCTTTTAGAAGCTCCAATGCAGGTACATGGACTATCCATACAAGGAAGATGACATGATTTTGTTATGCATGTACACTTCAATCATGGAATGATTGCGAGTCAAAAAAGTGGGTTGATGAATGGTCTATAAGAATTCTAACCCCACTTGACACTTATCAGCTCCCGACGGCTCTAAAAATCAAGGAGATGCAATCATCCATTGACTTTGATCATGTATCAGACCTAGTAGAACTAGGTAATATATCATACTTACAAGTTTTATTATGTTGCTCAATAAATAATGCAGGGCACGTTTATGCGGTGATTGCAGATGATCTGATGAAGACAATGAAGAGGGTATAGATTATTAACTGTGTCATTGTATCAAGGAAAAAAAGAAATTGGAGTCCCCATTTATAGACGAAGAAAGCATAGAATATCCTATAGTTTTGGTGGTTGTTATTGGAACATGGCTTCAAAGGTATCCAGTTAAGAATGTTGCAGTTTGGTTGTTTCAGGACTTCGACACGCATCAAAAAAAATTCACTATTTGAACCTTTTCGTCACCACCAACGTTCATTTGATCAAATATAAGGGAAGACCTGTGAAAAAGAACTTGTGGAAAGTGTGTGAGTCTGACCACAAGGCAATACTTGACACAATAAAGAGTAGAGAAGACCTAGATGGTTCACTTGATTGATTTGTAAGTATGCACATTGAATTTGTAAAGTCATGTTATTGATCACTCTTATGGACCAACACCTTGCAATAAGGATTTTTCACCATTACTGTTTGATGTCACATGCATTTATGACTGTCATTGATCCTTTTTTGATTGTGAGTGTAGGTAATACTGAAGTTTGTCAAAGTATATAAGAAAAAAACATCGGTTGGTGGTGCAAGTGTTCAGTGGTATGAGAAATATTGGTTGCTGGTGCATTTTCTGGTTGTCAATCTTCTCTTTCTTTTCCATCTCCTAGATTTATCAGATCCTTATATGCTACATGTTTTATGTTAAGCCTCTCAATGATATATTTGAAATTTAAACGTAGGGTCATCGAGAGATGATAAATTAGCGAAGGGGAACATAACCATTGTAGGACCTTCAATCGACCTCCTTATCTAGCATGCATGAAGGTGATAGTAGGTCTTGTCAACTATATGACTTGCATTATTTAGTTATTTCTCTTTCAATGATTTTTATGTGAGTCTATGTCTAAGATCGAGAGGCTTTTACAGGTTTTTTGGAATGCAAATAGCTGGGCCAGCTGAGGTGGAATGGAAAAACGAAACTAGGTAGCAACTCCTTTTGTTTCTTCTCAAGTACAATATATTTCATGATCTGTGCTGAAAATGGGAGGATTATTTCTCTACATGTATTGCTACAAATATTGACAAATGGGAAGATTTTCAAGATGTTCTTCCATCACTATTGTAATATTTTTCATTGACTTCGTGTATTTTTTGATATACTAAAATTATGAGAAATTAATACATGCAAATGTGTATATTCCTTAATATATGCCTCAATTAAATGTGTATATTACATTTAAAATTAGTTGTAATGCTTCACAGTTTACATTTAAAGTTGTCTTCAAGGAAAAATGTGTGGATTTATTAGTAAGAATGAAATAATGTTTAATATAATTGTACAAAGGCATATTAATAAGTTCTTTTGAACATTATGCAAGGAGGATGTTGCAAAATATGTTAAAATATGATACAATGTAATAAATGGTCAATCCATGTCAAGATGGGTGAAAGCAAACTTTTTATTGTTTTTGAGTCTAAGGTCTTAGGAGGAGTTGAATAAGTGATGCAGACCCAGGGTGGAGATCAAATTAAAATGAAAAATACAAGATGATCAACCCAAAATCCAAAGCAAATTCAAAAGAACTTCACAAATCCACTTGTTAGGAACACTTTTTCTACAAGTAATGCTAAAAAACTTCAAGAGACTTTTCACCCAAATTTACTAAAATACTTGTCAATTAAATTATGGATTTAGACACCCATTAAGGACTTACACAAAATACTTCAAGATCAACTATAAATCCTTTGGACCATTTTAGACTTCCAATACACTCACCATGGGAAAATCAAGGAAAAGAAGTCAATTTAACAAAGGAAGTACCCTTAAAAATTATCAAATCACCTTGGAACCTTGGGGAAGAAAATTAAATGTCCCAAAACCACAAAATCCAGCACTAGTTCACACTTGTATGGTCAGAAACACTCCAAACTCAAAAAAACCTCCTTTTCTAATGCAAAAACAAGGGTTTTGTCAAAATCTTTATTCTCAGGTTTCAATTAATAAATAAATGGTCCAAAAACCTTTCATATGGTCTTCCTTGACATTTTAAATTCTTACAATCTCAACTTCATCAACATTTCATTGAAAAGCACTTCAAAACTATCATTTTTCAAGGGAAAATTTGCATTTCCAGCCTTATGGCATCACACAATCACCACAAGAATTCTTTATTCTGATATAAAATGCATTGAAAAATCTAGAATAATATATTTTTCACCAATCCACCGAGTTACAAGAGAAAATGGTGGGTGGATTGGTCAAAAACTCATTATTTTGCTTCCAAACCCTTCACAAAGGAAAAAACAAGGTATACACTGTATTTTTTGAATTTCTCTTACAAAATAGAAGATTAGAACTCCAAACCAATTGAAGATAAAATAAAACTCATAAAAATTCAACCTCTAAATATTTCAAAGAATGATTGGGTCTGTACATTCCGTACAACAACAAACAATTTTGAAAAATAGTGAAAAAACTCAAAAAATGCATCAAAAAATGTGGTATTCTTATTTTGTGATTTTCTTACACCTTCAACAACCTTGATTCAAGCCTTAGAAGTCCTCTTATAACATTTACAAGCCATAAAAACCTTAAAACGAACCAAATTGCACCTAATTACCCTTTAAATGACTCTAATTTTGCAAATCAGCACAAATTTGACAACATTTGCAACATTTTGCATTTTTGCAATTATTGAACCTTTAAGACTCTAAATACATTTAGACACCTGAAATATGGTAATTTAGACCTTATTTAACCCTTATTAATAATTCTAGACTCAAAAACAAAAAAATCCCTTCATTTACCCAATTTGACATCTTTGACAATTTTGATAATTTTTTCAAGTTTTCACACATTTTGATATGTCTTCATGGAACAAAGATGAAATCACCTTCAAATGAAATTTTAAACCAAACCTTACCAAGTCACAAAAAATAAGTTGGAACATTTATCTACTATTTATCAAGGGAATTCAATACATATAAGACCTGTTCGGCTTGTACACAGGTAGGGAACTCAGAAAAATTAGTAAAACTATGAGAAAACAAAGTAATTTCCAAGCTTTATTCTTTTCCCTCCAATCCAAAAACAACAACTCAAGCCTCTCCAAGATTTAAATATAATTTATCATCCTCCTATAACTGATCAATGCCCCTAACCACCAAGAAACCAACTTTTCAAAACACATAACCATTGCAATTACAAATTTGTTGCATTATGCAACTCACAAATTTGCAACTGTATCACTTTTCCTACTAACTAAAATAATGACTCTATTATTTCATTGAGATACAATATTTCATGTTGCTATTTAGGCTTTCAAACTTACTTTTTTACACATTTTTAATGCAAGGGTGCATTCTGACCATCAAACATGGAGATTTTTGACTAGGTTCCCAGGTGCTCTTGCACCACCTACCTTGTCAATCCTACCGAATTTGCAAGCTAGTGAGCTCACTGGCTTGCCAAATCCATAGGGTTGACAAGGTAGGGGCAGCATATTCCTCATAGAAATTTATGCAACCTAGGTCATCTCTAACATACCTTAGGGTATGACATTCAACAAACCAACTATTATGGTTCAACCAACTCGAGCCCTTAAGGATCCAAAGTGCAAAAGGGAAACAATATTTGACAAGGTATTAATCATAAACCATGGTGATTACAAAATCTTTGTCTAAACCTATGAGATCAAGTTGGACCCCTCTACAATAACCTCTCTCAGTTATTGCTATCTCAGAGGCATTTTCCTATGGTGGTAAATTTTCACTCGGGGAAAAAGTTGTCAAATGCAAGTAGTTGAAAGTTGCAAAGTGGTGCACCTTTTGTTTTGTAGCTTGTGTGACCAAAAAAACTATTCCAATGTGTCCAGGTGGGTACATTTACGCTATTCATGGTCCTCTTTTGCACCCAAACACGTGGAATCGCTTTGAGCTACGTTCAACCGAATTGATCCCTTAAGGGTCCAAAGTGCAAAACAGCTACGAACTTCAGCACACTATTACTCGGACACCATGACACTTAGAAAATTCTCATCTAATCCTACAAGATCACGTTGGACCCATCTACAGTAACCTCTCTCGATTTTTTCTATCTTGGAGGCATTTTCTTGTGGTGGCAAATTTTCACTTGGGGAAAAACTTGTCAAATGCAAGTAGTTGAAAGTTGCAAAGTGGTGTAACTTTCATTCTGCAGCTCATGTGACCAAATAGATTGTTCCAATGTGTCCGGGTGGGTACGTTTACGCTAGGAATGGTCCTCTTTCGCACCCAAACACACGGAATCGCTCTGAGCTACGTTCAACCAAATCGATCCCTTAAGGGTCCAAAGTGCAAAATGGCTTCAAACTTCAACATGCTATTACTCGGACACCATGATGCTTAGAAAATTCTTGTATGATCCTATGGGATCACATTGGGCCCCTCTACGATAACCTCGCTCGACTTTTGCTATCTTGGAGGCATTTTCCTGTGGTGGCGAATTTTAACTCGAGGAAAAATTTTCCAAATGCAAGTAGTTGAAAGTTGCAAAGTGGTGCAACTTTCGTTCTGCAGCTCGTGTGACCAAACAGATTGTTCCAATGCATCCGAATAGGTATGTTTATGCTAGGCATGGTCCTCTTTCGCACCCAAACAAGCGGAATCACTCTGAGCTACATTCAACTGGATCGATCCTTTAAGGGTCCAAAGTGCAAAATGGTTGTGAACCTTAGCATGCTATTACTCGGACACCATGACGCTCAGAAAATTCTCGTCTAATTGGCAAAAACGAAAAAATCAGCAAAAGATGCTTTTAAAAAGTGCAAAAAAATGCGAATAAAATCGTGCTGATTTTCATGTGAAAAAAAACAATGAGACCATAGCTTGTTGCTTACTATTATGCTTTGATAGACTTTTTCCAAGCATCCATAGCTTCTTCGAAAGCACCTGTTTTAGGCTTTTATCTATAGCAGCAAGGTAGTGAACTGTTTGATAAAATGCTTTAGTAGACATGTATGAAAAATGTCATAGCGTAGACAAGGAAATGAACTATTTGAAAAAATTCCTCAAAGAAATGCGGTCTCATGGTGAGGGAATGTCATGACAATCCATAGCCATATGCATTCATCATGGCATTCAATCACCATGAGACCACATTTCTTCGAGGCATTTTTTCAAACATTTCACTACCTTGTCTATGCTATTGCTTACTATTATGCTTCAATATATTTTTTCCAAGCATCCATAGCTTGTTCGAAAGAACTTGTTTTAGGCTTTTAGCCATAGCAGCAAGACAATGAACTGTTTGACAAAATGCTTTGGTAGACATGTATGAAAAATGTGGTAGCATAGACAAGGCAGTGAATTTTTTGAAAAAATGCTTGAAAGAAATGCGGTCTCATGGTGATTATTGTCATTGCATTCTATCACCATGAGACCATATTTATTTGAGGCATTTTTTCAAACAGTTCACTGCCTTGTTTATGGCTTGTCATGGCCTTCCATCACCATGAAACCACATTTCTTTGAGGCATTTTTTCAAACAATTCACTGCCTTGTCTATGCTATTGCTTACTATTATGCTTTGATAGATTTTTTCCAAGCATCCATAGCTTGTTCAAAAGCACTTGTTTTAGGTTTTTAGCCATAGCAGCAAGGCAGTGAACTATTTGATGAAATGCTTTGGTAGATATGTATGAAAAATGTCATACCATAGACAAGGCAGTGAACTATTTGAAAAGATGCCTCAAAGAAATGTGTTCTCATGGTGATGGAATGCCATGACAGTCTATCACCATAGGCATTCATCATGGCATTCTATCGCCATGAGACCACATTTCTTTGAGGCATCTTTTCAAACAATTCACTACCTTGTCTATGGCTTGTCATGGCATTCCATCACCATGAGACCACTCTTCTTTGAGGCATTTTTTCAAAAAGTTCAATGCCTTGTCTATGCTATTGCTTACTATTATGCTTTGAAAGATTTTTTCCAAGCATCCATAGCTTGTTCAAAAGCATCTATTTTAGGATTTTAGCCATAGCAACAAGGAAATGAACTATTTGATAAAATGATTTGGTAGACATATATGAAAAATGTCGTAGCATAGACAAGGAAATGAACTATTTGAAAAAATTCCTCAAATAAATGTGGTCTCATAGAATGCCATGACAAGCTAAAGCAATTGGAAGTTGCTCCTAGTTATTAGTTATGCAATGTGAAGTAATTATATAACTACTTAGGTTGACTTTGTAAAAAGCTATATTTTAATTGGAATTTTGTCATCTATCAGCATCTAGTTATTCGTTATGCAATGTGGAGTGATTCTTTGAGTTTGAAAGATGTGCAATGCATGAATATAAACTACAAAAATCTATTTTCTACATTTCATTAGTTAAAATCTTTATTTTATTTTCTCTCTATATCTCTATGCTATTGAAATGCCTTTTGATTTCAAAAGAGATAGTTTTTTCTCTTATTATACAATTTTTTATGTTTTTTTTAAATGTGATTTTTTCTCAATTTTTTCAAAAAATCTTATACTTTTGGTTTGCTGATTTATTCCCCAAAATATTTTTGTTGCTATGACCAAAACAACAAATACCAATTGAGATTGTACATAGGGCTTGAACATTGGTCTACCATCACACAAATAGAAAACCAAAAGAAGCAGATATACAATGTTAAAGAAGAGTGAAAGCACAACTAAATTTATCATTTCAAAGAAATTTTTTTGATGCATTTTTTCAAACAGTTCACTGCCTTGTCTATGCTATTGCTTACTATTATGCTTTTGATATATTTTTTAAAAGCATCCATAGCTTGTTCAAAATCACTTGTTTTAGGCTTTTAGCCATAGCAACAAGGCAGTGAACTGTTTGATAAGATGCTTTGGTAGACATGTATGAAAAATGTGGTAACATAGACAAGGTAGGGAACTATTTGAAAAAATATCTCAAAGAAATGTGGTCTCATAGAGTGCCATGATAAGAAAATGCAATTGGCAGTTGCTCCTAGTTATTAGTTATGCAATGTGAAGAAATTGCATAACTGCTTAGGATGACTTTGTACAAACTATATTGTAATTAAATTTTTGGCATCTATCATCATCTACTTATTAGTTATGCAAAGTGAAGTAATGCTTTGACTTTGAAAGATGTGCAATGCAATGCAATCAACGACATGAATATAAACTACAAATATCCATTTTTTACAATTTATTAGTTAAAATATTTATTGTATTTTCTCTCTATATCTCTATAAGCTATGGAAATACCTTTAAATTGTATTTAAAAGGCTTAATAGGTCAGTTAGGTGGTATTTGTAAAATCAAGTTGTGAATGAATGGTAATTAAGAGAAAAATTGGCAAATTGCCATCTTAGAAGTCTAACAAAGGGTGGTTATGGTGGTTGATCGGCTCAAGGGGTAGTTGAAAGGTGGTATCAAGATATATTGTTGTAATACCCTAACTTGAGAGTTGATTTTGTTCAATTTATAATAAGAAAATATACTTTTGAAAATGCTAATCACTGGTTTTCTTTGTTTTCCTGAATTGTCTTTGCCTTGCACAGGCCCATACAAGTTTATCATGACTTGAGGCTTTGGATACTTGATTGCATATGTGTTTACTCTCTTTTTATCTCTTATGAAGGTTTAAATCCACCGTTGGTGTGTGTGGGATCAACAAACTTGGTTATTGCTTTGTTTTCTGTGTTAGGGGTTTGGAGGGCAACACCATGACACATTAGCCAATCCACCTATTGTTCTAACCCTATGGCTTAGTGGATTGGCCTATACCATGATTATTTTGGTCTATGAATACCTTGGAGGCTGAGATAATGAATAAAATCAATGGGGTGTGAAGTTCTAATGTTGTTCAGGGGTGTTTCCACCATGAAAGTAAGGAACTCAAGTAGTGAATCTGAGAAATACTGAAAGGAATGGGATTGTGAGTGTCTTTTAAGTTAGGGAAGAAGTATTTTGGGGTTTTTGGACCTTTGGAAGGATTGGGGGAGGTCTATAGTTATGAGTTTATTTAAAACCCTTGTTTTTATGAAGGTTTAGGAGGGTTTGTGAGTAGAGGAATAGAAAAAGTTCTTGGGGATCTTAAAATGGGAGAATCTTGAGTTTGGTGAGAATCCCTAAGACTATTTCAAGTTTCCTTGGTTTGGAGGTGAGTTTGTGAGGGGGTTCCTTTGGAAATTAGGCCTAATTGTGAAACCTAGAGTGAGGGAGGTGTATTGAAAGTTCATGTTGGTCCAAAAGAGTTACTATTGGTTTTGGCATATGTTGTGTAACCCTGAAAAGGGTATCTTAATCCACCTTTAAATGGTCAAGTGTTTTGGAAAGGTTGGGATAAATTAGGCTTGGACCGGGTTTTGAGTGCTACAAGGGTGGATTGTTGGGTAAGGTGTTCAATGAAGAGTTTGGTTTGATGGTGCTTTGAGGTTGTGCAGATTGCTCAAAATAGGTTCTATTGATCTTGTTAGGAGCCCCTTGAAGGCAGGTTGTCAGACTGATTGGGTTTGGGCCTCCTTTCCTCTGCATTAGTGAGGCACAAGTAATTGAATCATTCCAAAGGATACAAACCACCACAAATGGAGCTTATTTATACAATACGCTTTATATGGGGCTTATTGAGCATTCAACAGTAATTAATTAAGCATTAGATGTAAACAAAATACATGCCTACAACGTTCAAGCATAAAACTTACATGATACACATGATAACATCATTCAAGAATGGCAGTAGAAAAATAAGAGTTTCTTTAATCGAAAATCCGAAATGCTATACAATGATATATATTGATAAAAATATATAAATATATCCAAAAAAAACATATAGGCTTAGTACAAAGGAGTCATATGGACATAAAATATCACGTATATATATCAATAGTACAAAACCTATGTTCCAAAATGTCACATAGGCATACAACAAACAAAACTAATACATAGTCATTTCCCTCTAGGGGAAGGAAATAGATCACGAGATGCCTTCGAAATTTAGCTAGATGGAGTGACTATTTCTTCTCTTGTATTTCGAACACGCTCACTACTCTTCTCTTCACTCTGGACCTTAAACTGATACAATTAAAAGTAAAGATGTTAAAACATATAAATTGAATTATGTAATGGCATATAAAAATATATATAATCACTTACCACATACATATAGTCATCATGCACATTTACAGCATCACCACATCCACAATCTGGAGTGACAACCACTTGTAGCAACCTTGAAGATAGAAATTAAACTACATAAAATTATCGTGAAAAATTTCTATAATAGACCATAAAAGAGAAAATATAATGTCAAATCGACTAACCTATTCCATACCTCTCTCAATGGAGCAGAACTGGCTATTGCGGCAATAACTCCATGGTCCATTGTGCCACCAACATCACCAGGGCTATCTCTTATCAACATCTGCAAATGAAAGAATATCTTAGGTATCATGTTGATATAGGAGAACATAATGTGACACGATCAAGGAATACTTGAATGCAATGTTTGTGTTTCTCATCATTTTTTTAGATTTGTATATATGCAAAATTATGAAAAACTAGCTAACATAGATTTACAACACCATTAATGAATAAATTCTACCTAAGTGTATGTTGTTTGAGGATATGAATCGCAAGGTGTGGAGGAAGAAGGTGCACTAGGAAACTGTTTGAAATATGAAGCTTGTTATGAGACAAACATTCAAATATAACATTCAATTGTTCAAATGAAATAATAATATCTTTAACACTACTTGCATACCTGTGGAATCATCATCGATAATGTATAAGGTTCTATAGGAATAGAGAATCCCTCATAAATAGTGCGACCCTGAAATTTTATCATATGAAAATTCTACTAATTTAGTTATTCTTAAATTTCAAAATATATTTTAATAAACAACATTAAAATAACTTGCTAAATTTTACCTAAGTGTCAATGTCGAATGTATCATTCAGAATATCATCTATGAAATCCATCGCCTCTACAACTGACGTAGGTTGTGTAGCTGCATCACGATCACCCTAATAATCGTACGTGCAAACAACACCACAAGCACCACAATGGTGGGGTGGAGCTCAGGGCCTACACGTCTCCTTCACACCAGGCTCTACTAGAGGACTCGCACACTGTAAAATCGTCTGGGTGAGTGAGCCAATCAACTTCATTGTGTCCACCTCTACACTATCCTTAACAATGGAAGGAACAACAACATGCTCCACCATGGGTTTCCCAAGGCTCTCGGTGCCAACTGTGGATTACGTCGTGTAGCAGGTCTATCATGTGTGGAGCCCCCACCTTTAACCTAAAAGTATAAGATGTCAAAATAGTTTGGAATTTTATTGAGGACAAACTCACAATAGAGTTTCCTCAAAAATTATTGTGGTACCTCATGGTTATTACATGGAGGTTGGTCAAATACCATCCACCACCACTCCCATTTTTTTTTTTTAATTAACTCATGGAGGCACCAATGGATGGGGAACCTCCTGCATGCATGGGACAAATTTTCATTGGCTTTTGGGTCTATAAATAGGGCACACAACTCGGCTTTGCTAATTTTTAGTTTTTTGACATCTGCATTTGACAAACCATTAGCATAAAATTCTCTCATCTCATGTGTCTTAGTTGGTCAAAAATTAAATTGCTCGCTCATTTCTCCTACATGAGTTAAAATTGACTTCAATGATTCAATAATCCCTCTCCTATAAGGGTGGGTTTCGGCATGCTTGGTTAATTAATTGTTCAATGTCTCTTTTATTTTTTTCAATTTTATTTTGAATATTTTCTTGTGTTCATTGAGGATTCCTATGAATTGATGGAGGGGTTTCAGGTTGTTCTTGTATAGGAGGCTCTTCATGAGGGGGTGATTGTGAATTCTCAATGTTTTAAGGTGGAGATTCATTCCCTGAGAATTAGAACAAATTTTTATTATAAAAATCTATTTAAATTTGCATTCCAAATAAATAGAATAAAAATACACACCTCTTTGCTATCTTCGAACTCTCTGATGTATTGGTGGCATCCTCATGGAAAATGGCAAGCTAAGGATGCAAAAAATGGAAGAGATTTGGTGAGTGTGAGTTGCAGACTTGAAATCCTCTTACTCAAGCTGTGGGTTGAAGACAGAATGAGGGTTTGAAACCCAATTTTTTCTTTTTATGTCTAAAAAGACATTTGGCGCATTGCAAATTTGGCGAGTGCCAAATGCCTTAGTTCGGGTTTTTTTTTTAAAAAATTCAATTTGGCACGTAAATTGTGTCACAGATTGGTGCACTTACCCTTTAGATTACCTACAACAATTTATCTACTTTGGTTTTTTTGGGTATTGACCATTTTCACTTGCTCATCCTATATCTCCATCTTTGTAAGAAAGAGGCAAAGGCTTCTCCTCTCTTTTCTTTTTAGAGTGTAAAGTTCCTCCAAGGTGATTTTAGCATTGATATTGTAGGAAAAGTGTGCTAAGAATTGGTCTATGATTTTTAGGAATGTTTTAATGTCGGGTGATAGATGTAAAAACCATTCTATAGCTTGCCCACCCAAATTGTGTGGGAAAATTTACATTAGATATGAATCATTATAAGAAAATTTCATGCAAGCTACGTAGAATTATCTTGTGTGTTCTTCAAAATTACCACATCCTTTTTATTTTTCAAAATTTGGCATTTCAAAGTTTGGTGGAAAGTTTAGCATTGTTATGTGAAAGGAAAAAAATTGTAGGTTCTATACTTGGGAGATAGAATAACAATCTTCTATACTCTCATTCAAGGAAAACCCTAGAGATCCCAATCTAAAGTATGCAAAGGAGAGAGAGATATTGTAATAGAGTTGCTCTAGGGTTTGATTGTAAGCTAAAGAGGGGTTCACCACCAAGCTAGGGATTGGAAAGACAAATGGAATGTAAGACCAAATGCTCAAACCTAATGTAATGCAAACTTTCACTAAATGACCTAGAAAAGTATGTAAAACAAAATAACAAGTTGAGAGATGAAAGGTGTGCACCTGAAAACCAAAAGAGAACTAGATGAAGCTCTAAAATGTTGAAAATACTGATTTTAATGTTGACTCATATGCTAGACTAGGCGATTTAGTCCCAGGTTAGGGTTTCTAGGCAGAAACTAGTTTCTAGTAGTGTAGATTCTAGATCTGCAAAAATATGGAAATTGACATATATTGGGACTCATATGCCAGAAGTGGTGTATCAATCTAGTTAGGGTTTTCTAGAAATTCAAAGTGTGATTCTACTCCTCAATTTATGCTATGTTCTTTCCAATTGATTTTTGGATCCGAAGCCTTGATTTACAACATGTAGAAGTCTCCCTATGATATCCAATGCAAGGTGACAATTTTGAAAACTTTAAATTTTTTTACAAATTTCTCCAAAATTTCTCTTCAATTTTTCCTCAACCTAGATCTACAAATCACACACCAAAGAGAGGGAAAAAAATTGTTAGTGGAAAGGGGGTTTCCTTGGTCAAACCTTGTAATGAAATGAAATAGGAAAAGAGAATGATGAATGAACAACATGCAATGTTACAACTCACCAAACCCTAAAAATTATGTGTTGCAAAAATGTATGAAGTGGCTTGAATGGACAAAGACCTCTACACTTGCTTGAATGTGATAAATCTTTACTTGAATGCTAGCTTGAATTATGAAAACCTACATCACAATTGTTAGCTCCAAAATAAACATGATGCATGATGTCTTTGAGATGATGCTTGATACTTGGAAAATGCTCCAAAACACTTGATAATCAGCTCTTGAATTATTTTTTAAACACTTGAATTCTCTTTTCAACTTAATTTTTTTATAAGAATGCTTTTTCAACTTGCTAGGTATAAAATGAGTTAACGGAACTTGTTTCTATACCTATTTATGCCAAAATTCTTGAAATTACAATACCACAAGCTAACATCAGATCTAGAAGAATAAAATCTCACCAAGAATTTGAATTGAATTTTATTTTGAGCCACATGGGAATCATACACCAAAAGTGGTGTATGAGTCCCATTAAGCAGTAATTATGAGACAATTTTCAAAAATAATTAGAAAGGTGTGAAATCTAGATCGAGACTCAAAACCCTAGGTGTGACCCATATGCTCAAGGTGGAATATGAGTCCTAGATCACTAAACCTAGGCCACACATCCTAAAAACACTTGAATTATGATTGGATGTTGGTTTATGGCAGGATCATCCTTACAAAGACATTAAATGAGGCTTTTGGATACAAAATAAGGCCAATTAAAGCATACAAAATCCCAATTATTAGTGACAACCTTAGAAAAGTGTGAAAGTGTGTTAAAAATCTTTACAACACCCTTTAAATAAGGTATGATTGGGTTTATTTAGTTTACAATGGCCCAAACCTAATTTGAGTGTGTTAAACATGTTACAACACTAATTCAAGGCATCATTAAGCTAAATTTTATGAGGACCTAAATAAGTGTGAAAATTTCATGGACAACATTTTTTGACACTACATTTAGCCCACACTTTAGTGAGATTATGAACTTACTTCAAAATCACACTAAAGTAGACAAATTCACATCAAGAGGGGTCCAAGTGCACCAATGTTGGTAGGATATGATGACAACGATCAAGAGGGGTGATCAAGCCCCCAAGATCAAGATATCATGAAAAACCAACATAGGAACAACAAAACACATATTAAAATAATATAAAGAGCATCATCAAGGAAAAAACATACACTACTAAAGGAAAAGGGAAAAGAAAATCAAAACAAAAAGGGGTGGATGGATCAAGCTTCGACCATTTGTCCAACATGATGTGGATCAGATCTAGGTTGTACTTCAAAAAATGCATGCTCATTTTGAGGCTATAAAACTTCAAGCCATCTGCTAGGTGAGGATCCGAAAGAGGTGAGACACATACACACATGGTCAGTATGCACTCACACACACACACACACAAGTGGCTATGGGAAATTCATGCCTTGTTTGGGACTCCTATCAAACCATACCGAAGTTATACCTCCTAATAACTTTAATAAGGTGTCACACAAAAATGAACTTTGACCTTCATGAGGCAAGCAAAGCTTCATATTCTTGGAACTCGTGAATAAACAAGATGGCTCCACAAGCATGCAAGGTGTATTATGCAAGGTGACCATATAACTAAAATGAAAATGAAAATTGTAAAGAACGTTCAAAGGAGTCTTGCTTCTTTCATGTAAGGTCTTTAACATAGGGAAAATTGTGCCTAATGTCTCCAAGAGAGGACCAGTCAAAGGATAAAAGATTCACAACTTAGGGGATGCAATGTGTCACATCAAGCCACTAAGAGGAATATAATATGCTAAGAAAGATCACACTCTTGAGAGACATCACACCCAATGTCAACCACAAAGCAAAAGATGCATTGCATGAAGTAAAAAGACTATACATGAACATGAAAAGTAAAAGAATAATGCTAATGTATGCCCCCACTTTAAAGAAATTGCTAAACACCATTTTGTGAGCAATTACTTTAAAGTGGAAAATGATAAATGCTAGCAATAAAGAAGACATGAGAGATAACTTAGAAAGTCCTATTCCAAGTCATATGTTTCCAAATTAAAAGCAATGTCATGCAAAAGAAAAAAAAAAGAAAGGGGGTTTCCCGCAAAAATGAAACTCCAAACACATAAGAGATATATGGATTTGGGGTCAGTATGTTATTGCTCCAACGATTTTAGAGAGCTCATAACTGTCATCATTCCCCAAATACACATAGAACTAGAAGAATGACACAAAGATATTGAAAACAAAGAAAAACCTTTTGAGTCAACATGGAAGAGACATAAATGTCTCGAAACCTTGTGTCATCCCCAAAAATAAAACACAAGATAAATGAAAAGATAACGGAAAATATTTTGGGTCAACATGGAAGAGACATGAATGTCTCAATGCTTGCATCATCCCCTAGAGGAAAACATAAGACAAATGAAAAAG
This sequence comes from Sequoiadendron giganteum, assembly GCA_007115665.2. Lineage (NCBI taxonomy): Eukaryota > Viridiplantae > Streptophyta > Pinopsida > Cupressales > Cupressaceae > Sequoiadendron > Sequoiadendron giganteum. The sequence continues at coordinate 205,746,632 of CM021108.1, read as the reverse complement.
ATAAAGGAAAATATTTTGGGTCAACATGGAAGAGACATGAATGTCTCAATGCCTTGCATCATCCCCAAAAGGAAAACACACTTAGAAAAAAGAAAAAAAAAGAGAAAAGATGTACGATATAGAGAAGAATGAAGGTACAAATAGAGGAATGTCACAAAGAGAGAGATAATGTCACAGGGGATCAAATCAAGCACATACAATCACACAAAAGAAAATGAAAAAGAAATAATATAAAAGACTAGTAAGATACATGTGAGTCAAACTGGGTAGAGGGACAACGAAAAATGCACTACTAGGACAAGGCTATCTAATTCTCACCCCCATTGAGTGTAAGACAAGAATGAGTCAAGATAAGTGATGGGAAGGAGCTCCTTGTATCTTGAAATGATTTGCAATAAATGTATAACATGTAATAGTGAGAATTTTATTATTCTTCTATTTTTACATGGTAAGGAGAGGAAGGGTCCCACTTTAAGGGATTATTTCTATGATATCAAGAATTTAAAATATATATTTTAAATCACAACAGTCATTAGTATTATATCCAAAAACTCTATTATATTGACAATGTGGAACATTTGCGTCTTTAGGATATAGTTTTATCATTTTTATCATGAGTGGTAATGTTATAAGTCCTTGGTTTAGAAGTATTTGTAAAGTTCTTTCAATGGTAGATGGTGGACAAGGGAATTTTAGTTTCTTTGGTTTGTAAGGCCTTCGTTTCTTGTTATATTTACCAATTTTTTTAGTTGACTGTTGAGGAGGAGGACCTAAGACAATCCTATATTCCATGTCATTGTTACGAGGCATGGGTTGTTCTTGAGGAAGGAGGGCATTCATATCAGGAGGAGGGTCTTGATATCCTAACCCTTTAGTATCTTCAATTGGTATTTGTTCTAAGAATTTATGAATTTCACTTTCACTTATTATATCACAACCTTGTCTACTCAAGATCATGAATCCTTTTCCATATTTCCCTTATAGGTTGATGGGAGTATCTATCACTTTGTTAACATAAAATGGTTGAGTTTTTTCTTGCTTAGAGGATCTAGGTTCACCTATAATAGGGAACTTAGGTTCAATTCTTATCTCAGTTTTAGGATGTAAGTAACCAAACATCTCAGGTGGTGGTATTAAAGGGGGTATTGGTTGTTTCATTGACGGATAAAAGGATGCATTAGCTTCAAGGTTGTTAAGACAATCATTTAGGAATTTATTCATGTTGTTATCATCCTCTTCAATGATGTCCATATCATGAGGACATGCATTAGGAGTTGAGTGAGTATGAGTAACTTCAATTTCATTAGGGTCATTTCCAAAAGTATAAATAGACACATCCACTAAGGACTTCAAGGACATCCAAAGCTTACCAAAACACATATCCATGATGAAATGCAATGCAAATTTCAGATTCTAACAAGGTAACTATGCAACAATTTGAAATGAAATATTCTAGATGAAATTTTGAATTTAAGCAATGCACAAGATGAGCCAAATTAAACTAGGTGCAATGAATTTAGTATAACAAAAACTTTGTAAACTAAAATAGAAAGTTATCAACAACAAACAGGAGCACAAAAATAGAGTTTTAAATTTTGGAAAATGTAGTTCAGAATTTACACTAGGAATAATCACCTAGAGGGGCATATTATTCCTAGTGACGGGTTTTTTCAAAATTTTAAGAAATTTTAAGTGATTTTTATGCTTTTTATGCTTTTTATGTTGTATTATCTATAAACTAAATTCAAATACAAATTTCAAATTATTTGAGATGAAAAAATGCCACCTATATGCACTTTCACTAATGCAAAATTTAGAAAACCTATAATACCAATTAACTAATCCAAACCCTAATGCAATGTTAATGCAAGAAAGATCTAAGATGATGATGCACTCAAAGTCATGATTATGATGTTATAAATGCACGTTCACCAAAATTAAAGGATGAAAATTTTATTTTCTATATAAGTGGGAGATAGAATAACAATCTCTTACACTCTCATTCAAGGAAAACCCTAGAGATCTCAATCTAAAGTATGTTAAGGAGAGAGTGAGAGATCTTGCAATAGGGATGTCCTAGGGTATTATTTTAAACTAAATATGGGTTCACCACCAAGCTAGGGCTTGGAAAGAAATGGAATGCAAGACCTAATGCTCAAACCTAATGTAATGCAAGCTTTCACTAAATGACCTAGAAAAGTATATAAAATAGAATAACAAGTTGAGAGATGAAAGGTGTGCACTTGGAAACTTGAAGAGGATGGGATGAAGCTTTGAAATGATTAGAACAATTATTTTAATGATAACTAGGACTTATATACTAGAATGGGTGATTTAGTCTGAGGTTAAGGTTTTTAGGTAGGAACTAATTTCTAGCAATGTAGCTTCTGGATCTGCAAAAAAACTAGAAATTGATCTATATTGGGACTCATACGCCAGAAGTGGCGTATTAGTCCAGTTAGAATTTTCTAGAAATTCAAAGTATGATTTTTCTCTTCAATTTCTGCTATGTCCTTTGTAATTGATTTCTAGATTCAAAACCCTAATTTATAAACTATAGAAGTCTCCTAATGATCTCCAATGCAAGGTGACAATTTTGACAACTTTAAACACTTGACAACTTTCTCCAAACTCTCTCTTTAATTTTTCCTCAACCTAGATCTGAAAATCACACACCAAAGAAAGGGAAAAATGTTGTTTTGTTAGTGGAAGGGGTTTTCCTTGTTCAAACCCTATTTTGGTAATCAAACCTTGTAATGAAATGAAATAGGAAAATAGAATGATGAATGAACAACATGTAATGTTACAACTCACCAAACCATAAAAATGAAGTGGCTCCAATGGATGTATATCTTCACTCTTGCTTGAGTGTGATATATCTTGACTTGAAAGCTAGCTTGAATCATGAAACCCTACATCACAATTGTTATCTCAAAAATAAAAATGATATATGATGACTTTGACATGATGCTTGATGTTTGAAAAATGCTCCAAAAAACCTGATAATAAGCTCTTAAAGACTCTTGAATTCTCTTGTAAAAACTTGAATGCTCTTGTGAAATTAAATTTTCTATAAGGATGCTCATTCAACTTGCTAGGTGTAAAATGAGTGAAAGAAACTTGTACTTATAAGGGTTTATGCCAAAATTCCCAAATTTACAACACTACAAGCTGACATCAGATCTAGGAGAGTAAAATACCACAAAGAACTTGAATTAAATTTGATTTTGGGACACATGAGACTCAAAACACCAAAAATGGTATATGAGTCTCATTAGGCATTAATTATGGGACCATTTTCAAAAATGCTTAGAAAGGTGTGAAATCTAGATCGGAACCAAAAACCCTAGGTGGGAACCATACACCCAAGGTGGCCTATGAGTCCAAAATCACTAAATTTAGGCCACACAACCTAAAAACACTTTAATTATGATTAGATGTTGGTTTATGTTGGGATCATCCTCGAAAAGATGCATTAAATGAGGCTTGTGGATGCAAAATAAGGCCAATTAAAGCATAAAGGAGCCCAATTATTAGTGACGACATTAGAAAAGTGTGAAAGTGTGTTACAACACTTTTTAGCACCATAAATAAGGTATGATTAGGTTTATTTAGTTTACAAGGGCCCAATACCTAATGTGAGTGTGTTAAACACGTTATATCACTAAGTCAAGACATCATTAAGCTCAATTTTATAAGTACCCAAAGAAGTGTCAAAATTTCATGGATGACATTTTTCGACACTAAATGATGCTTCTATCAAATGTGTATGGACATAAGTCTTGAAAAATGTATGATTTTTTGTCTTTCCCATTTATATATCCTAATTTTTTTATGTCAACGTTTGAATTTGTGAGGATATTTCTATATGAGGAATCTTTGATGGTGAATTTTACAAGTTGTATAAATTTGGATCTTGATATGGAGGAATATCTTTGTTGTATGAACCTATTTGACATTGGAAATTACTTTGAGGTAAGGGACCCATTTGATGATTTCCTTGAGATAAAGGACATGTTTGATAATTTCCTTGAGGTAGACAACCCATTTGATAATTACCTTAAGATTTGAAAGATGCGTTGTGAGATCCATAGAAAATTTGGGGGATGATGTTTTTTTGTGAAGGATTTGATTATTGATGATGTAAGTATTGAGGATTCGTTTGTTGTCTGATGTATTTTGCATGTTGAGGATTTTGTTGAAATTTTTATTGTGCAAGTATTTATTGTTGGGCCAACAATTATTATTGTGCAAGAATTTGTTGATAGGTGTAGAGTAGAAAAATTTATCCCTTTATATTTTCACACTTAATTTGGAAATTAATATTAAAATGAGCTTATTTATTCTTTAATTTAGTTTTGTAATATGTATTTTTCATACTCACATTAAGTTTTGGGACCAATTTTTTAAAATTGAATTAATTGTGCTTTATTTTTGGTGTTGTAAAGTGTACCCCTTTACACTTTCACACTTATTTAGGGATCATTTAATTAATTGAGCTTAATTTTCCTTAATTAGCCCCTTTAATTCAAATCCAAGCCTAATTAATTTATTTTTCCAAAGAGGAATTCTAACATTTATTAATTCCTTAACATAACACTTCTCATTGAGCAATGTGTGTCCTAGGTGAGTGACCTAGGACCCATTTTTAAATGGGTGAGCAGGTCCTCACTTAGACCTATGTCCTAAATAAAAGTTTTTTTTTTGGTGGTATTTTAACATATTCTTGAATCTATATTCAAATTTTGGCTTGTGTTATTTGAATTTCAAGAATTTAATGTCACATAACTATAAATTTAAGGTAATTTCACTATGTTTCACCTAGCAATTAAATCTATGAATTTTTTATGAGATCAATTTAGAGTTCAAGAGAACTTCAAGAGAAATTCAAGGCATTCAAGAGCATATTTATTGAAAAGTTATTGCAAAAATCAAGATCTAATTGTCACATAAAAGTCTTCTTGAATCATGCATGTTATTGGAGCTAATATGATGGTGTTGAATTCATGATTCATTCAAGTACTCAAGGAATTATTTCAAATCAAGTTTCAAGATCAAGATCTCCATCCATTGAATCCATTTCATGCAAGTTGTAAATCTACATTCCAAGGTTCATCCAAGGGTTTGGTGAGGTGACATAGAGTTGTTCATTCATCATTCCTTTCATAATATTTTGTTTCATTTCAAGGTTTGATTACCAAAATGGGGTTTGACCAAGGAAAACCCCCATTCACCAAAACAAAAACATTTTTCCCTCTTAATTTATGTTTGAAGATTTAGGTGGAAAAAAACATGATCTCTTCAAGAGAAAAATTGAAGAAGTTGTCAAAGTTGAAAAAGTTTTCATAAAAATTGTCATCTCACGAAAACTCAATTATAGAATTTATTTCCATATTTTTGAACCTAAAACTTAGGAAAATTGAGAGATTCGTATTTTTAGCAAAGGATCTCAATTTTTTAGAAAAACCCTAACTTGTGACCAATTCGCCCCTAGGCGGATGAGTCCCAAGTTAGCTTTAGTAGAGCACTTTTGGTGACTAGTACACATAATATTACCTCTCTTTGATCTATAATATAATTTATAGTTCCATCAATATTGAGCTTAATATTCAAGATCCAAGTTGTAGATTGCATTTTGGAATGAGTTTTCTATTTTTAATCTCTCTCTCAAAAGTGTTGTTTAATCAGAACCCTCATCCTTGCAAAAACAGGAAATATGTAGTTTCATACTTTAGCTTGATTCACATAAGGGTTGTTAGTCATTTCATAATTTAGATCTCATTTCCTAATGAAATAGAGGAGAATTAGGTCCTTAATTGATCCATAACTTCACATACCCCTATTTTTCCTTCATTTCATTTTGGTGAATCTAACTTTTGATCATTGCAGCTTTTTTATTTTTGAGTCCATTTTCATCCTAAATTTATATCTTGCATGCATTTTCCTTTCATTTTTTTAAATTGAGTCTCATTTAGGGTTGCTTAACTTTAATTAAAGCTTTCATCTCATTTAGGGGTTTTAGGATTGCATTTTTTCATCTCTTGAAATCTAAAAAATACAAAAAAAATTAGTCATTTTCCAAATCATCTACATAGAATTGCATCATAATTCACTTAAATTTAAAAATTGAATCAAAATTTCACATCAAATTAGGTCTCCTATTTTTTCATTTTATCATATTTGGCATTTGCATTCAACCTTAATTTCATAAAAAATTCAATCTGTAACTCACTGTTTTAAATTAGAATCTGGAAACCACTAGAATCAACTCATAAATTTGTTAAAAAAAATTTAAAGACCCTAATATAGGAACCATTCGCCCTTGGAAAATGATTCCCTGATCAAGGTCATTTCCTAAATTTTTGGGCATTAATTTATTTTTTTGCATTCTACTTTGTTTTTTCAAGTTTTATGTTTTAGTTTGTTGATTTTTTGTTACTTAGAATTGATCATATTAAGCTTCATTTGATAAACTTAGTGAATTGTGTGACTTCAAATTTTCATTTACAAGACATCATTTTCATTTTTTTGCATAGCATAATATAAATTTTATCTTGTTTGAAATCTGAAAAATTGCATTGCATTCTAGGTTACTTCATTGCATTTCACTTTCTTTCCATTTTGGGTATACATTGAGTTTTTGAAACTTGTATGAGCTTCAAAAATTGGTTTCCTACTAGCAATACCGTTGTGAGATGTAGTTTGAGACTCATTTCATCCCATGATACACCATTCATCGTGGATATTGGGTTCTCCAACTCTTCCACTAATAGTGTTGAAATCAATCAACCCTCTATGGATCATAGCTTTCATACATCATTTCCAATGACTTCCATACCTACAAATAATGTGCATGGTGTTGAAACAATGGCTTCTAATGTCTCTTAAAACCTACAAAAGATAAATGAATAATTTAATTTAATTTTACAAGACTTTGTGAGAACAAAACATATTGCTACTAATGTCATTGCTCTCATAGAAAACATACAAAAGATGCTTAAGCATGAAGAAGGAATAAAATTTATATGCATCTTGGTCCATATCATTAACAAAAATTTGTGTCCTCTTCAACTATCTTCCAATATATTTCCCATGCATAAGATAAAAGAAAACAAAAAATTTAATCACTTTACTACTCCTAACACATCCTTTTTTTTAAAGGAAACGACTTGCAGTTAGAAGATGAAATTGATGACCAAAAAATTATTAAAAAATAAAGAAGAAGAAGCCGAAACTCCATCAAGATTAAAAACTTCAGCTATAAGAGATATATTATCTTCTTGAATCCTTTGATGACCTATTAAATATATCCAAGACTAAGAAGGCCTTTTACACTCTTTTACATTGGTGATTAATCAACTTACCACCTAAACATGAAAATCAAACCAATCAAAATAGACCATATTGTGTATATCATACATTATTTGGACATCACACCAATAATTGTCATCCTTTACAAGGATTTTTGAAGAAATTTAGATCCCCTAGGGATCCATCTTGACTTAAAGCATGAGCTTTGCTCCTTTCCATGTAATAGTTGTAGGATCATAGCATTATCACTATTACATGTTTTATATTCATTTAAAATCATTTTCTTTATTGCAAGGATCTCATTCTCATCACTTATCTCGACTCGTCTATGTCCTACACTTAGTGGGGGCAAGGGGTTAGATAGATTTTTCCAAATTCGGCACTTGATGTTGTCCCTTTGACAAATTTTCCTCCTTTCACATATACTAAACAAGATTGGGATGTGGATGACCTACAATAAGGTTGAATCGTGTGTACCTTACTAGTATTGTCTTTGTTTTATTTTCCATGTATCTTTTTGTGATTTCGTGTGTGTAATGTGATCCTTTGTACTGTTATGTTTGGTGTATCTCTCTTCATGTGCATTCCTCTATTTGTATCTACATTATTCTATATGTCATAAACATTTATCTTTTCATTTATCTTGTGTTTTCCTTTTTGTGGATGACGCAAGGCGTCGAGACATTTAGGTCCCTTCCATGTTGACCCAAAATATTTTTCTTTGTTTTCACTCTCTATGTATCATTCTTCCTATTTTGTAAGTATTTGGGGAATGATGACATTTTTGAGCTCTATAAAAACATTGTAGAAAAGATATATTGACCCCGAATCAATAGATCCCTTATGTGTTTTGGGATTTAATTTTGGGGGAAAAGGTCAATGCAAGATCATGGGGGACCAAACTAGGTCCCTAACTAGCAATAAAAATTAAAAAAGATAGAGTTACATAAATTGAAATAAAAATTTGAATAGGCTATTAAAATGATTTGAAAAATATATAAAAATAGAATTTGTAGTAAATTTAATGTAGTTTCTAAGATATTAGTCCTTTTTTGGAAAAAAAAAATGTAAATCTATTTGGTGAAAATTTAAAATTTCAATGCAATAGTACTAAATTTTGAGGAAAAAATAAAAAGCAGGTGTTTGTCCAACCACCCTAATGGAGAGAAAAATAAATATTTTATTATAAATATTTCAATATAAGTAGAAGACACATTCCTAGATGTGACACATAGTTTTTTGTAATTTATGTGCAAGTAAATACTTAGTTATGAATTTTTAGTAGGAATTTTTAAAAATATTAAAAATCCATTTGTTTGTCCAGCCTAATTTGGTAAAAAAATTATGAATTTGATTTTTCTTTTTTTTTTAACTATATTTTGTGAAGCATGGTGTGTGATGCATCTTCTGGATTCAAAAACTTTTTAACCTTTTAAAAGTTATAATTTTTTTTGGCTCATCCTATCAATCAAGACTTTAGTTAGAATGTATGTAGAAAATCAATAATATTTATCTATTTAATTCTAAATAAGGAATATCTTATATTTTGGAAATCTGACAATTTTCTCTATAAGCCCTTTTTGTTTCATCAAATTTGGACAAAAAAAGTAGTAAACCACTTTTATGTCATATCGCCACTATTTGGCCCCCATGATCCTTCACTAACCTGTAACCCCTTCCTCTCTTTTTCATGATGTAGCTTCATTCAGGAACATATGACTTGGCATAGTGCTTTCCAAGTAATCTCTCATGTCTTCTTTATTGTTTTGCATTGATTATTGGATACTTTAAACCAAATTGCTCCCAGTAATGGTGCTAGAAATTTCTTTAAAGTGGGGGCATATATTGGTATTATTTACAAAATTCCTTATGTTTCATTGTATGATTTTATTTCTTCTTGTGATGTGTTTTTTTCTTGGTAGTGCCATTGGGTTTTATGTCCTCCAAGAGCATGATATTTCTTGATATGTGACTTTCCTCTTAGTGGTGATGTTATGCATTGCATTCCCTAAGGTTGTGAATCTTTTATCATTGACTTGTCCTCTCTTGGAGACATTAGGAATGATGTTCCCAAAGAAGAGACCTTATATGAATTAAGTGGTAACCCTTTGAACAAAACTCTACTTACATTTTCTTTTATAAGTGTAAATAGCATAATACATATTGCTAACCTTATGAAGCTCAAACCCTTTCAAGGCCACCAAGCATAACACAATTTTCTTTCTAGTGGATCCTTTCCCTTGTTCATAAGTACTTAGCATAATGCAACTTGTTAGGCATTATGAAGCCCAAATTCTTCATTTTGTGGCACCCTATTAAATTTATCAGAGGAATAGCTTTGGTATGGTTAGTACAGTGAGAACTTGTAGACTTGGCGTGAATTTCTCACTAAGTCGCCCCATTGGGGCTCACCTAGTGGATGGCCTAAGGTTCCATTAGCTTGGAGTGAGTGAATGCATTATTTGAATATTGGACATCGAGTTCTACTTATGAACATTCTTGGGAAAATATTTGAGGTGTGTTCCACATCATGTTGGACAGTCGAGGCTTGATCTGCCTTATTTTTTATTTCCTTTTCTCTTAGGTCTTTGATGTTGTATGATTGAGTATCCTTTTCATTGCTACATACATATGTTTTGAATGTCTACTTTAGTGTGATTTTTCTCTTGTGCTCTTCCTCTCACTAAAGTAGGGGATAAATCTAGTGTAGAACAATGTATCCCTTTACATTTGCAACCTTAATTCTGGAATTGATATTAAAATGAACTTAATTATGCCTTAATTTAGTGTTGTAATATATATTTTACATATTTGCATTAAGTTTAGGACCCTATAAATCAAAATGGAATTAATTGTGCTTTATTTTTAGTGTTGTAAAGTATAACCCTTTACACTCTCACACTTATTTAGGGCTCCTTTATTTAATTGAGCTTAATTTGCCTTGATTTGACCCTTTAATTCAAATCCAAGCCTAATTAATTATATTTTTTGAAGAGGAAACTCGACATTCATTAATGCCTTAACATAACACTTCTCATTGAGCAATGTGTGTCCTGGGTGAGTGACCTAGGACCCTTTCACTCATGGGTAAATGGTTCCTCACTTAGACCTAGGACCAAAATTTAAATTATGTTTTTGGTATTATTTTAACATATTCAAATCTATATTCAGATCTCGACTTGTTTTATTTGAATTACAGGAAATTAATGTTACATACCTATAAATATAAGTTCATTTCACTATGTTTCACCAAGAAATTCAATCTAAGAAATTTTTATGAGATAAAGTTAGAGTTCAAGAGAATTTCAAGAGTAATTCAAGGCATTCAAGAGCATATTTATTGAATAATTATTTCAACAACCAAGATCAAATTTTCATATCAAATTCTTCTTACATCATGCATGTTATTGGAGCTAATATGATGATGTTGAGTTCATGATTCATTAAATTATTCAAGGAATTGTTTCAAATAAAGTTTCAAGATCAAGATTCACATCCATTGAATTCATTTCATGCAAGTTGCAAATCTACATTCCAAGGTTCATCCAAGGGTTTGGTGGGTTGCGACATAGATTTGTTCATTTGAATCATTCCTTTCATGCTATTTTGTTTCATTTCAACGTTTGATTACCAAAATGGGATTTGACCAAGGCAAACCCCCATTCACCAAAATAAAACATTTTTCCCTCTTGATTTGTGTTTGAAGATTTAGGTGGAAGAAATCTTGAAGATCTCTTTAAGAGATAAATTGAAGAAGTTGTCAAAGTTGTAAAAAATTTCATCTCACGAAAAATCAATTACAAAATTCATTTATGTATTTTCTAACTTGAAATCTAGGTAAACTAGGAGATTCAGATCTGTAGCAAAGGCTCCCAAAAGTTTCAAACAAACCCTAACTCATGACCCATTCACCCCTAGGTGAATGAGCCCTAGGTCAGCTTCAATAGAGCACTTTTGGTGACTGGTATGTGCATCATATTACCTCTCTTTGATCTGTAATATGATTTATAGTTCCATAAGTATTGAGCTTAATATGAACAAGATCCAAATTTTATATTGAATTTTGGAGTTACTTTTCTATTTTTAATATGTCTTCCCAAAGTGTTGTTTAATCAAGACCCCATCCTTGCAAAAAAGGAAATCTGTAGATTCATAGTTTAGCTTGATTTAACTAAGGGTTGCTAGTCATTTCATTTTTTGGATCTCATTTCCTAATGAAATAGAGGAGAAACGAGTCTCTAATTGATCTATAACCTCAAATACCCCTAATTTTCCTTCATTTTAATAAGTAAAACATTTTGTTGTTGTTGTGGGGATGAAATTTGGTGTTGAGATTGACATTGTTGTTGTTGCATAATATTTTGTTGATGTTGTGTTTGTTGTTGAAGGTGTTGTGTATGTTGTGATTGATGTTTGTATTGTTGAGGTTGAGGTTGATTTTGTTGTTGTTTTTGATGTTTATGGGGTTGTTGTATGTTAGGACCATTTAGGTTCATGATTTGTAAAGGTGGATTCATCATATTGTTTTTGATGTTTGGATTTAAAGTATTCAATTTTGGTGGGATGGTATTTTGAAATCCTAGATTTTTGTTAGTGATTTAAAAACCTAGATTTGTTTGATTTTCTAGACTTTTATCATTGTACAATGGATTTAAATGTTGATGTGAGAAATGTGTTTGATCCACTCCTCATAAAATGACCATTGGTTGAATTGACACATTTAATGAAGAAGGATTTGGTATTTTTTGTATAACATTTTGTACCAAAGGTTCATTTTCATGTGGGAAATCCCTTGATGCTATTTGTGCAAAGGATTGTTCTCTTAGTGTGTTGACATAAAATTTTGAAGGAATTTTAGCCCCACTTTGTGCAAGTTTTAGTATGTACAATTTTAGATCCAAATTTAACATAGCTTCTATTGTGTTTCTAAGAGATGGGTCTTGTTACATCTCTAGAAGCTCATAAGGAGTGAACTCTTTAGATTTTTTGGTAATTTTCTCTATATAAACTATTTCAACTTGAGATTTTTGAGGTTGTGTTTTGGTTACAAACGAAGTTCATATCATTTAGAATTAGTTTGAGGCATTCCATAAGGTTGGTCACTAGAATTTGTGGTAATAGGAACATTTGACCAACTAGGATTGGACTCCATGTTTTTCTTGTATTGAGATCTTGTTGTGACCATACAACTTGTAATAACCCTAGGAGACATGTATGTTTTAAAATATTTTAATTGATCCAATGATGTTTAAAGATGTTTTGATGAGTCCCAAAGTGAGCTAGAAGATAAAAAAAAATTGTACTATTTTGAATGACTAGGATAGATACATAGGTCTATTTTGTATGAATTCTAGATCTTCTGATGTTTTCTGGTCAAAATTCATATTCTAGAAATTTCTTAGGATCTTTGTTTTTATCTGTCAAACAAAGGTGCTTCATTGTTAGAACAAAGAAATGGACCATTGTTTTCTACAAAGGCATTGGAGTATCTATAAATTTATCAAAGCACAATAAAAGCATTGCACTATTAAAGGAAAGGTGTCACTCTATAGATTTTTAGTTTTACTCAGAAGAAAAGGTGTCAAGTTGTCCAAAGGTTTGGAGGTGCAAATAGGTGCATTATTTTAATTAAATAGAATCGTCAATTTGCACAAAGGTGTCACATTGTCAAGACAAAGGTGTTGTAGTTTTCTTAGGAGTTAAGTTTTTTGCAATTTGACCTAGGAGTTTAAATTTTTATTGAATTTTATGTTTGATTATTTTGGCAAATGATAAAAAAATAGCAAACAACATAAAGGACTAACTCAATTGGATGTTTGGAAGATTTTTGCATTTGTGTTCTTCAATGAGACCATGCTATTTGGTATCGTGGGTAGATTTACAATGAATACGTGGCATAGATACACATCATGATTGTAGTGGTAGATCGAGATTATCAACTTAAAGTGGGCTCACTGAAAAAATATCGTCCAATGAATGGGTGACTAGAGTATGCCACTTGGTAATGTACCACCTTGAAACCTCTTATAGGTTGGAAGGAAAATTTCATTGCAAGGGGTTAATATAGCCTAAATAAATATTAGTACATAGTGAGTAACTTCATGCATTGATCCTTGTATGTTGACCACTTTAAGATGACGATTTACAAATGGATCATAGGCTTCTAGACTTTACAAGTTCATAGTAGGGGTCTACCATGAATGGAGAGATCATCTGATATGCTCGAGTCAAGAGTTTTCACCTCTCTCCTCATCACCTATATGTGTATCAGTAGATTGAGGGTGACCAACCTTGGCTTGAAGGATGCTAGCTACTCCTTGGGGTATAATTTTCATTCTCCCCCATTAAATAGCCCACCAAGAAATGTTCTTGAAATCATAACTTAGGGTGATGATCCCCCAAGAAAGTCTCTTACTTAGAAATAAACATAAATGATGTTTCTTTTGATCCCTAAAATCATTCTTCGAGGTTGTGAGGGGAGAGCATACACAACATAATACCTCAAGGTGTACAAAAATGATGCATGTTAGTGGTATATCTAATTTCCAAGATTACACTAAGGCACAAGGAAAGAGCATATGTACGCACTAACCTACCAATCATTCCAAAAAAATCATTTTAAGTGCACCAAGGATTCAAATTTTTGGTTCAATTTTAAAACACAAAATTTGAAAAGTATAAGTTATGGTAAATTATTAATCCCAAAAAAAATGTGCAATTATTTAGATCATTTTAAGCACCAAAGTAAAATGATAGGTTTTGGATTCCTTTTATTGTACCAAGAGAGAATTAAATTTGTATGTTCAATTTCAAAGCACCAATTGAAAGTGTGATAGTTGTTGGATTCATTTTAGATGCACCATTTAATATAAATGTGAATCCTAGATTTAAGAAAAAAAATTACAATAAAACACATTAGTAATCTTACTTTGATTTCATCTTCTCCCATCAATTGCCAAGGTGCTAAAAACCATTAGTTCTTATAGAGAAAATTAGAGAAACAATAAAGTGTTAGGGTTATTTTAAATTAGAATCTCAAATCAATTTTAAAAAACTAACTAGAAAAAAGAAAGGTTACTTGACAAAGGCATCAAAATTTGTAGCGAAGGCACGCCACTATCAAAATACAAAGGTGCGGACCTTTAACAAAGGTGTCGACCTTTAGAAAAAAGTGTGACACTATTCTATTGCCAAATAAAAGATGAATTAGAACAAAGGCATTGGTATTTGAGAAAGGTGCCAACCTTCTAACATAAGTGTTGATCTTTAATCCTACAAAGAAACCACCCTTTTACAAAGGTGCGGCACTATCAGAAAATAAGCATTGCACTATCTTTGGAACCTGCAAAAGTTGACAAAATTCATAAAAAATAGATTAGATAGGGACGTGGGTACCACCGAGCATGTCAAAATGTCATATGGTTACCTTAAATGATCAATTAACAACATGTTGTTGAACTAAAATCAAACAAGATATTGATCAATCAAGATAACACTCAATAAAATTCAATAAAAAATATTAAAAGACTCAATCAAAAGCATTAAAGATAAAATTTAAAGAAATTGAGTCTATATTAATGTGGAGACCTCAATCCCATCGTGGATTGACAAATTAATTGTGAGATGTATGCGGATTTCTTAGTTGTATGTATTATCCATATTACAAAATCTTGGATGAGAGGGTTGTTTCACAAGATAATATCTATATTTCTCAAGAAATGAGTCAGAAATTTTAGAGAGTAAGGATCTTTATGAGGATTGGGAATGATTTAATGTTTGAGAAGCTTGGTTTTATAGATTTTAGGAATTTTGATCAATGGTCAAGATTGATTGAAGGATCAATGGATGAGAGAAAATCAAAGAGATGAGTGTGGATCAAGGATTAATCAAGGGTTAATAATCCATGAGATGTAGATCAAGGATTAACTTTATTGTTCATAATTCACGAGAGACCCAACAATATCCCTTAATTCATTGAATTAAGTTGGAGATATTTTGAGTTGGAGGAAATAATTTGAAAAGGGAATAGTCTTTAAAGAATATTCTTTATGCAAGTTAAAGGATTGGAGGAAAATTAGTTAATTAAATAATTTTAAGAAAATCATTTAATTATGCAAGTTGAAAGAATTAAGATTTTTAATTAAAAAATTATGAATTATTCAATCAGAAAGAATTATTAGAATTTTAATTAAATAATTTAGAATTATTTTTAAATCAAAAGGGAAGAAATGATGAATTAAATAAATAACCTTAATTATTCAATTAATAGGAGAAGAAAATGAATTTAACTAAATAATTGGACATTATTTAATTAAATAGAGGAATTAAGAGAAAATGATGTTAGTAAATGAAATCAAGATTCATGATATAGTCAGGACATTTTTAGGTGTCTACAATTTGTCACCAAGGTTTTTGTGAATTTATGAATTAGGTTTTTCATGAATTGCTGGGGGATTTTCAATTCCTAAAAATTAAACAAAATTGAATGAAAATATTTTATTTTGTTATTTAATTAAATTTTTACACTAATTAATAATGTGTTGGACTACCCACCTGCTCAACCCCATAAATGTTGTGGCAACGTTTCAATAGTGACTTGATCAAATCCAAAATGTGTATGTGTTTTCCTTGGCTTGTGGTTTGTTATGGGGTTTTGAGAGGTTGAGTTCAAATGAGCTTGGCCTCTACACAATTTTCTTTTTATCTCAAAAAATTTGAGCATGTTATAACACACTCACATTATATCCTAGATGGACCAAAAAGTGGTTGTGGCCACTTTTTGGTTCCCCATATTTTTACACACACCTATGTTCATGTTTCCCTACTACCATTCTAAATACATCCTTTTATTTGCATCAGGTGAACAACCCCACATAGCATGAAATAGTCAACCCACCTATATTATATATGTCTCAATGTATATAGAATCAATAATATTATAATAAATTACTAGAAAAAAAAACTAGCAAAAAATAATATTATAATAAATTCAAAAATATTCCTAATAATAGATATCGTCAAGGGTACCAAAAGCATATGTACTAGTTCTTGAAAATTTAGTAAACTTGAGCTAAATCAATTCTAGAAAATGATGCCAAGATCTCAAATTATACCTTACCGCCATTATTATTTACAATTCGACATAAACATCCAAAAACCCTTATATGCTCATCTCATCAACATGGAGGCTAGGATAATGACTTATTACCAAGACATTATCATTGTTCACATAGTCATATTGTGACCATTATCATATAACTCATAATTATTTTAAATATATATATATATATATATATATATATATATATATATTTCAAGTCTTCACAAAAATTTATTAGCATGAATAGAAATCCAGACTAGCTCTTTACAACCCCATTCAATTTTTCCACAAGGTATGAAAAGCTACATTAATCAATTATACCATGTATAATATTATATTATCATCCCACATGGTGAAACTATTAATATATAGGGTTGCATATATATTTAATAAGATATCAACTAGCGTTAATACCCACTTGATATCAAAGTCTATCAAATAAAATTTAAGTTTCATTACCACCCAATTTCATACCACAAATACTAGCTTTAATATAATTAAATCTACACACAAAAATTAGACATAATATCATGATCAATATAAAATAAATCTAGTCAAATAAAATAATAATGTAGCAAAAATAAAAACATCTTCTCAATGTAACACTTGTATGCAAAGATTTGATATATGGTTCCAATTAATTTTCTACTATAATATAATTCAATGACACCAAGTTGATGTATTTCTTAATTGGAACACACCATTCAACAGAAAGGCCAAATAAAAATTATATAAAGTATTAAAATACTTGCAACAACAATTATAAACATGTTTTATGCATGAATAATATGGGTAGGTGTAAGAAGTTGGGTCCACTTTTTGACCAAAAATTGGAAGTGTTTTTCCTAAAAATCAAAGTTTGTCAAAATTGAACTAAACTTTTTAGCACTTATGCGTAAAATATTTAAAAAATCTATTAATATAAAATGTATGATTTTGAATGTATTTTTCAAATATGTAATTTATTTCAATAACCAGATGATACAAATTAATTTTGTATAAGCTTGTAAAGAAACCACTTTTCAAAAGTCACTTTTTTATGACCATATTATGCACATGTTCAGTAAGCATAATTTTATCTAAATAAAAGTACTTTACTAATTCCCTTTGGGAAAAGATGTGTATTATATTGAATATTGATGAGGATATTTTATTATAATTTTTTTCAATATTTGTTATTATTTTTTATTGGCCCTAAGTGCTATTTATAAGAACCCCTCGTGTTTGACAAGAATAATTTGAGCTAAAATAATAATAAAATTATTATTATTTTCATTATCTAAATAAAGATGTCATATAATTTTATTTTTTCATAAATTAAGTTATTAAAAATACTAATACTTGAGATTTCAAGTTTATGGACAAATTTCATTAGAAAATAATTATTAAAAAAAATCAATTATTGAAAAAATACATATTTTAAATTAGACATCGTTATCTATAATGGGATTTAATTTTGTTCAATTTTTAAAAAAAAAAAAACTCACCACCCATATCAACTAAAGTCAACTTTTCTCTTATTACTTTGATAGCATTGTATTTGCAAGTCCAAGGGCAAGGGATGGGTTTCCAAGCTTAAATCAAAAGAAAGACCATGGGTTTAAAATTTTAAATTTAATGAAATGTGTACCCATTCTAAAAGGGGACATGAATATGATGTTATTAGAAATGGGTACCTATTTAAAAAAATAAAATGAGTACCCATTTTAGAAATTTAGGTTCAGGGTCTAGATCCTAAACATGGATGCCCATTCCTATTAGAATTTTTCCCAACACTTCCCCTAAATTTAGAGACAACTTCTTGCTTCCACCCATTATATATGAGTCATATAACCAAGACATTTGACAACACCGTATCCATTATATCATCATATGAATTACATTTTATAACCATAAAAATATTCTTAGTCTTCTAATTTCATTTACCTTATGGTGTGCAACCTAATAGTCTATTTCATTGACTAGATAATATTCATAATTTCCACTTATAACTACATATGATCTTCATGTTTAATAGTAAGTGATCACATATAGAAGCATTACATGTTTTCACATTAACGCTTATACTCACCTTTCAATAAGTTCTACCCATAATAGTATACAATATTACTAAGAAATCTTCTTGTGCTAAGGAAAGACATCTAGTTCTTATCAAAATAGGAAAATTTGAATCGTCCTTTATAATTCAATCTTCCATATTTAATCTAAGTAAAATATTAAAAATAGGAAATCAACACTATAACTACTCAAGATATCACTAGATTTATTCCAATTATTTTGTAATATAATTCAAGTAAATTTATTTCAAGAGTAGAGTAGATATTTGAAAACAACAAATGAATTTTTTTAACAATTTCACTTCTTGGAATAATAGAAGCTTTACTTCTTTTTTATAATATTCTTGAACTCATAAAAATAATATATAAGTCTAATCACCACCTTTCCCTCTTCTCAAGGCTATGGATAAGGTAGCCTAATTGACATTATGTTCTAATACAAAAGAATGTATAAACCACATGAATATACCCACAAACTCTACAATGAATTCAACACATTTGGTTACAAATCCAGCTATTACACAACATCTAGAATTAACACATTATAATTGTTGATGGATGGAAATTTTATTTACAATGAATACAAAATCAATATTTTTTCTAGAGATAACAATAATTGGAAAGACAATCATAACCCCAATGAATGAAAATCAAATGAATCCTAGTGATTCATTACATTATTCCACAAAGAAGAGTGACCATTTCTTGGTAATATCCTAACACGAGGGTTTGAGATCACTATGGTTCATATACTACTCCAATCAACATGCTATCATGAATAAGGTAGAAAAATACTGAACAATACTATTTATTATTTCACAAATCAATAAATCACTTTTATATTATCCCACTATTATGATGTCATACATAACAATAGTTTGTATTTAAGGAAACAAGCCACAATGTAATGCATGTAATGGCTTAGGTTTTTATACCTTGTATGTTTTTTTATTTTTCTTTAGTTCCACTCCTCTTATGAGCGATGATGATTTGTATTACCATTATATTTTCTCAATAAGTTTTTGTATTATCATTTAGAATTTCAACTATGTATTATGGTATATATGTGTTGAGCTTTTATAAGTTTAGATTAGTACAATGTTTAAGCTTCATTATTTTCATTATTTATGATATACGTGTGATTATTATATCTAGTTCAACATTTGGATCATTATTAATTTTTACATCTTGATGTTTAGGTCATGCTAATCATAGATGATTTTTAATTAGATGTGAAGATTTATTATTATTCTACTTAGATACTATACTATGTTGAGTGCTCTGTGCATTACTTAAGCTATTCTTATATGGAACAAGTACACTTGATGTTTCACTTGAGTGTGTAAGTATGATTTTTTTTATAATTGTGGTTAAATTATAGGTGCTCACATTAGGTAAAACATATATTTCTAGCATCCATCTCACTTGATTCAAGTGCAAGATAAGTCTTGTAAATCCTTATAAGAAATTGGATCTAGATCAATGTTGATTCCAAAATCCTTATGTTTAAACCCATAAAGTGAATATATCATTTGTGTGTGGTTATTTCATCTCATTGCATTACATTTATATTATTTCGAGTTATGTTTTGATCATGTTTATGAAATATTTAATATGATTTAAGTCAAAGGGATAATATGTATGCCTTAGTAGAAAAAGGTCTATTGCAATATTTTATTACTTGTGCAAGAGAATTAAAGTGTTACTCTTGGATATAAAATATTTATACATAAGAAAATAAAATGTCTTAGAGTTAATATTTAAATTATTTAGAAAATCAAGTTATATATTGATGATTCTAAATGTTTGAAAGCAATAATAGATGTGTTGAAATAAAAATATCTTGAAATATCTAATTATGAAAAGGCTTCGTTTGAAAATGGCTAGTCTCAAATTGTGAAAAGGAAGGAAATGTGGGAAAAGGGTTTAGGGAATTATGTTAAGGAAAATACTATTCATTTTTCGTTATTTTGCTCTGGAAAAACCTTCTCTTTTTTTTGAAAAATATTTTTTGTAAATTAGAAATCTTTGATTTGGAATTGGTTTGGAGTGGGTTAGCTTGGATTTCAAATTGTCTTGTGTATATGTACATTGTATGTATGAGTTGAACATTATGTGGTTTTATGTTCTTACATGTAGTTGGCATTGTATTAATATCTACTTGGGATATTCTTAAAATCATATCATTGCATATGGATTGAATTGGAAATATAAGCTCAATTACTAATTTTGATTTAAAATAGAGGTCAAAGATCTCATCCTAGATTAGTGGATGAGGTATTTGTATGTTTGGTGTGTGAACTATTAAGCTTCTATTCTACAAAAATGATTACTCCCAAGGGTTAGAGAATCATATGAGATATTTAATATTTATATTATATTGCTGCTAAATGTATGGTGCCACTAGTTCTGATTTTCATGTCTATTGATTGCTCTTATGAAGCCAACAATTGACCTTCATTGTAAACTTCAAAAAAAAGTGTTGCTCAAATAAACTATAGAAGGTCACACCCAACAACCACACGAAACACAATATTTCTTATTCACAACTAACCAAAAAGACCATGCTAAAACATTTAATAAAATGTATTATATTATTTTCTATTACCTTAAAACAAACTTGTTTAGAATTCTAAATATATATAATCTGAGTTTTATTAAATAGTCATCCATTGTGACAAAAATATAAAATGTTAGACCTAACTATTAGTTAGAGTAATGTCCCTAATTTATAAAATATTTTATTTTTAAATTTTAATTAGGGGAAAGGACCCTTGAGCATGTTTCAATAGTTGTGATAGTAGTTGTTTTATATAATGCCCAATATTTTTATCAATATTGGACCAATAGTTGTGACTTTAAAGTTGTTAGTGTTGATGATGACTACCCATAATTAAACAAAATGTATTCCTTTGATCTAAACCACAACCAATCATGTGATTCCACATCAGCACTCAATAAAACATGTTGTGAATGCACAAGTGTTGGTCTCACTTTTTTTTGGGCCTTTTTGACACCTTGACAAAAAGCATGCTGATGTGGCATCATATTTGATGATGTGGCCCTGAAACCTTAGTTATAAGCAGGGGACCTGCCAAATAAGCTGTTGTAAAAAAATTGAGAATGATTTGAAATTTTCACATAAGATAATTAAGAGCATGAAGTTAGGGCAACTACTAGATCCTCTCCCCTATAACTTTATTAAATTTAATAGAATTTGAAAAAAGATATTTACAAAAAGATAAAAATGAAGGCCAACCACAACTTTTGTCTGCAAACAGATAAAATAGATTTTTAGGGAAATTATCAAATAGAATTAGCTTGCAGCAGGAGCATTGAAGGCTGGATGCCAGCTAGACTAGCCGTTGGGATAATAGTAACTGCTAGGGTTTGAAGAAGATAATATTACTGTTGTGTGTTAGGGTTTGAAAGATTGCACAGCTGTTAACCAACGGCACTCAAATTTGAAACCAAAAAAGCAGCTGGCGTACATGTTAAATTTGATTTCCCTTTGTCATATTCTCGTGTTTTTTATTTCTGTGACATGCCGATGAATTAGGAATTAGTAACCTATTATCTTCATCAGAAGTCCCTTGACAACAGAGCTATTGGCCAAGGTGATCTGAACAAGTGCGATACCAGGTATGTGCTTCATGCATACTAAGCCCTTGGTTTTTGAGATTCATTGCAGATTGTCTGATTATAGATAATTCCAAGATTTCCAACTTCTCCTGGGAAATATCATCTTGTATAAATATATAAGAAAGTATAATAAGTTTCTTGGGTGAAAATATTTTTGTCCTCTGTTTGTAATTCTTGAATCCTTCATTTGGTATCAGAGCGCACTATACTCTCCTGTGCCTGGGCATTTGAACATTATTTGCTGCATTTAAAAATACATTGGACAGACCGCTTCTAAACAAACCCAAGAAATGGCCGAGCCCATCGACAACCGAGCTGTCTCACGAAGGTTGCAGTCTGAGCTGATGGCGTTGATGACGAGTGGCGATCCTGGAGTTTCAGCATTCCCAGAGGCTGATAACATGTTCTCCTGGGTCGGTACGATAAATGGGGGAAAAAATAGTGTGTATGAGGGACTGGTATATAAACTTTCGTTGCGTTTCCCAACAGAATATCCATTCAAGCCCCCTCAAGTGAAATTTGAAACAGATTGCTACCATCCAAATATTGACCAACTTGGAAACATCTGTCTTGATATTCTTCAGGATATATGGTCACCTGCATATGATGTTCGAACTGTACTTTTGTCTATTCAGAGCCTTTTGGGAGAACCAAATAATGACTCCCCCTTGAATAGCCAGGCGGCATTACAATGGAGCAATCAAGAAGAATTTAAGAAGAAAGTGCTAAAGCATTACAAAGATGCTGGCGGTCAATAATTTCTGATTCCAGCATGATGCCATCAATTTAACAAATTATTATTTTTATTTGATGCTATCAATTGTTTGAAGATGTTATCTGGGTCATGTTTTAATGTAATTTATCATAGCCTGGAAGCTGCAAAGGGGAGCATATTTGTGAAAAATTTCAGAGAATCTTGTATCAAGAAATCAAGAAAAATCTGTGAGCTAATTTCACAGGTGTTTGATCAGGTGGCTTGGCTGATTTTGATCGCTTGGCTTGTGAACATGTTTAAACACATAGATGAAGTGCACACACGATCAAACTCATGTAGCAGGATCCTCCTCTGCATGGACAATGGTGGCATTATATAATATATATTCAGAGGGTTTTATCTTTTTAGTAATGTACATGGATGTTTGGAAATGTGTGGTCACCACTGAGATAGATATTTAATATTTTTTTTAGTTGGAAGCAATTTTAACATTTGATTATTGGTGTATTGTTTGTTGATATCCCTTTTCTGATCAGTTGGTTGTTATTGGTAATTGGAGTTTGTATGCATAGAAAATATTAGTCTCATAAACTAGTTCTACTAGTAAGGGCAATAAACATAGCTGGGCCAAATGTTATATATAAATACTGCTCATCCACCAAAACATCCCTTCTGTTTCATTGGAACTGAAATGACAAAGAACATATATAATCTAAACAACAAAGTTTAGCTAAAAGTTAACTATGAAGAATTAATCAAGCCAAGTATTAAAAAGGCATGTGTAGTTGGGTATTTACCAGGCATATAGTAATAAATACATCTTGGAAAGAACCCAAATCATTGGTATCTAGGCTTTATTTGTTGCATGTATGTTGTACTTCTTGATTCGTATAATCCTTAAAAGAGACTCTTAAAGCGCTTAACAGTGAGCCAGTTATGATAAAAAAAAAATCTGCCTCATGAGTCCATACTTCTTCATTTTAAGGATATAGTTATTGTTTATGACCCATTATTATGTAATTTGCAAGTTTAAATAGCTCTTTTTAAATAAGAAATCACTTTCTAGTTTGATTTTATATGTTTACTATTCTGTAAAAATAAGCTGGGCCACTCTGTTTCATTGAATGTGTATTATAATAAGCTGATTTTAGATGGTGTTCTCTCACTGATAAAAACTGATAAAATAAATTGGAATATCTATTTTATGAGGTGTGTCAAGGTTGCATGAAATGCATGTATGGTGTTGCATCAAGTGTGACTCAAATTTGTATGATGTACTTAGAATGCTTGTGTGCATTAATATTGGTGGCATTTATTTTATTAAGTTTTATATATGTGATTGATTCATATGGAATGTAAATTGGTTGAATGATATATTTATCATTTAGTTTTGTGTATAATACTCTTCATAATTTGTTTATATGACATTTATGTTATGATTACATTACATGTGTGAAACTGAATGGTATTTATATGTGATTGATTTGAATGCCATGTATATGAGCATCATTCATATTAAGATTGTATTGTGTTCTTAATGCATATATGTGCACAAAGCTTTTATTTTGGTATTGTATCAACTGTGAACAAAATTTGTATGGTGTGCTTAAAGTGCTTATGTTAGTTAGTATAGGTGGCATAAATTTGTGTTATTGATTCATATACATGTGATTGAATCACATGGAATGTAAATTGGTTGAATGTTATTTATGTCATTGAGTTTTGTGTATAATACTCTCCATAGTGCTTGCATAGTGCTAATTTTTATTAAAGGTGTATCCAATGTGCTTGGTGTACTAATGTGAATTAGGGTTTGACATCAATGCAATTGACTTGTATATACATCCTTTCTTATATAAAATTTATGTTATGATTACATCACATATGTGAATTGAATTTGTATGGCATACATCATATAATTTTGTGCATTTGATTGAATGGTATTTATATCATTGAGTTATATTGGATTAATTTGTATGTCATGTACATGACGATAATTTTATATTAAGGTTGTATTGTGTTCCCAATGTATATAAGTGTATGAGGATTTTATGTTGCTGGATCAAGTGTGCATAAAACATGTATGGTGTGCTAAAAGTTCTTGTGTGCATTGGTCTTGTGGTAGTTTATGTTATTCAATACTATACATGTGATTGCTTCATATGGAATGTAAATTAGTCTAGTTTTTATTATGGTTTAATGTAATATGTGTCATTGATTTTTGTGCATAATACTCATTATAGAATGTACGTAGGACAATTTTTTTATTAAACTTGTATGATGTGCTAATGTGAATTATTCTTTTGTATTTGTGCAATTGACTTGTATACACATCCTTTCTTATCTAGAATTTTATGCTATCATTATATCACACAAGTGAATTGAATTTTTATGGTGCACCTTGTGCTTGTGTGCATTAGGATTGAATGATATTTACATCATTTAGTTATATGAGATTGATTTGTATTCCATGTACATGGGGATAAATCATATTAAGGTTGTTGTGTGTCCAATGTGTATATATAGATAACACTTCTTATGTTGGTATTGCATCGTGTGAGTCAAACTTGTATGGTGTGCTTAGAGTTCTCATTTGCATATGTATTGGTGGAATTTATGGATCATTAATTTATATACATATGTAATTATTTCATGTCGAATTTAAATTGGTTTAGTTTATATTATGGTTAAACATTATGCGTGTCATTGAGTTTTGAGGATAATACTTTGTATGGCTTGTACATAGCATTAATTTTTAATAAAGCTATATGATGTGCTAATATAAATTAGGCTTTGTCATGTATGCAATTGACTTGTATACACATCCTTGTTTATATAAAATTTGTGTTATGATTGCATCACATATGTGAATTGAATTTTTATTGTGAATATCATGTGCTTGTGTTCATTGGGATTGAATAGTATTTATATCTTTCAGTTGTATGTGATTTTTTTGTATGGTCTATAAATGATGATAATTAATACTAAGGTTATATATTGTGCTATCAATATGTATATGTGTATAAGGATTTTATGTTGGTATTGCATCAAATGTGAATTAAACTTATATGCACTACAACAAATCCTTGTGATTTGCTCCATTTTTTGCTTCCACCCACTGTTTTAATGTATTTTTTGGCAATTTTTTGAAAACGTCGCCGCTATTTATCGGGATGGCATAATTTTTGGCGTTTATTGTGTCGATCAGTACAAGTCGGCGCTAATTTAGGCACAAATTAGCGCCTAACGTAACATTGTATTTAGCGCCGATATTAGCTTCGAGTGTAGCAATGCCTTGATCTCTGTCTTTAGCTTCGAGTTTAGCATTGTGTTTAGCTCTGAATTCAGCTTCAAGTTTAGCTTCGGGTTTAGCTTCGATTTTAGTGCCAGATTAGACACCCCTATGTCAAAGAGACTTATTTATATGTCTCATCGACGATGTAAAATAGTGAAATGTCAACAAGATACGGGCATATCGAGGAGAGAATCACTTATGTCACATCAACAAGGTATATCTACAAGTGCTTGGTGAAACACAACTCTTGAATATAACAAAGTAATGTTGATGAGACATTGAGATATCGGTAAGACAGATAAGATTGTCTCATCGACACTCTTCAAGTAATGATCAAAAGCATACACCGCTATACCTCTGGGAAGGTGAGCAACATATGTGGTAGAGTGGTGTTCAACGCAACCCTGCAACAAGAAGCCTTAAGAAAGGTGATAGTGCGATAAACAACATAAGGGAAGGGAAAAAAATCATTATACCATAGTGATAATCACAAGTCTCCCCGACATGGAAAAGTTACACCGATACATAAAGAAATAACGCTGAAGGAAAATATCGATGAGACAGTGGAATATCAACAAGAGATATTAACTTGTCTCATCAACACTAGCAATCAACATTAGAGGAACATAAGATCTAATGTTGATGATACATTGAGATATTGGTAAGAGAAATAAGATTGTCTCATCGACACTTTTCAAGTAATGATCAAAAGCATACACCACTATACCATCGAGAAGGTGAGCAACATATGTGGTAGAGTGGTATACACTGCAACCCCGCAACAAGAAGCCTTGAACAAGGTGGTAGTGAGGTAAACAACAGAAGGGAAGGGAAAAACACCGCCATACTGCAACAAGTATAATAAGAGATGACGATAGTACGGTAATTGTGGCATCATTACAATTTACAACACTAAATGCAGAAAATGACATCAGTTGCCAAAATAAAATACTATTAAATTATTAAGAGTTGCTAAAACTAATATGACTGAATACCGTGCCATCCAAAGATAAGCGAGTTTTCCCAATATCACACTCAATTGCAGTACACTAGCATGGAAGGAGCTAAGGATACGAGAAGAATAATTCTTGAAAGCATGAAATACTCAGGTAAGTGCACGAAAACTCTCTAAAAGAGCTCTGTTAATATAAAAAATATTTCAAGGTTTTGTCATCTGAAGCCATAGTAGAGGAAATTGAAACATGCCTCCTAAAATAAAATGATCAGAAGTAAAAGAAAGCCAGCCTAAAATTAAAGATGATGAACCTAAAGTAAAGAAGAAAGCACTCCATCCTAAAACAAAACAATTAGAAGTAAAAGAAAGTCAGCCTAAAATTAAAGATGAAGAACCTAAAGTAAAGAAGAGACCACTCCATCAGTCCATATTAGATATACTTATAGGGTCTACTAAATAGGGTAATAAGAATTTTCTCATGGACACCGCACAAAGTTGTAGGGATGCCCTCATTTCCAAATCTGGATGGGACCTATTCTGGTATTTTTATAGTAAGAGAAATGAGAAGATTCTAGTGTCAAATGCTTGGATGTTGGTTATAGAAAGGTTGATTGTCCCAGATGTGTTTGTTGATGTATAATTTATCATACTGCTAGTCAAACACTATTACTCAACAACCAAAACAGTAAGGCTTACAAACGGCAACCAAAAAAGCCACCATTGAGTGTTTTGGCTTAAAACAAGCAGGCTCTAACCAAGATAAACCTGCAGAAAAGTGAGGAGGATTATGCTAGGTTAAAAAAGACTTATAGAAGTGATGAGGTACCCCTATATATGAAAAGAGGCATTGGTAACAGAACATTCCCCATCTCTACTACCATTACTAAACCATTTAATGTGACAAATTTTTAGTATTACTTTGTGAATACATATTTAGCTCTTTGCCAAGTTTTGGGGATAAATGCTCAAGATAAAATTCCAATAGGCCTAATGATGATGGCCATGAGAACTCAAAACCCTGAAACTAATATTGAATACATACTTTGCTTCATACCTTGAGAAGGTGTTAGATAATGAATTCTCCCAAGTTATAGAGGATAAAGCACCGATTACATTCAGACACTATTCCCTATTGTGTCATCTGATATTGTACCATAATAGGAACCATTGGAATAAAAGAATGGACTTGGCTACAGTAGATGAGCAAGGGAATCCCACACCTATCCAGAAATGGTGCTATATTTGGAACAGTCTATGCAATAATTCAAGCTTTGTTGTATTCTATGAAGACTTTGTACACAGAATCCTTCGAGTTCTTGGGTATGCAATACCAAGATTATCAACCAAAATGTTACAACTAGTGAGACCTTTGGCTTTAAGACCAAAGTAGGGTCATACACACAATTTTGGAGATTGGTTCTTCCTCTCGGAAGTTATAATAATAAGAGTTTATGGATGCCCTATTGCTCCACACATACTGCCAAAATTTGTGCCCCTCATATTAGCATTTCTTGAATTTATGTGGCAAATGATGTGGATGGAGAAAAATGCAATGCACAAGAAGAAGAAAGGCACTTTCTTGCCAAACCAAACCAAGTGTGAAGATTGGACTATAGGCTCAGACACACTAGAGGAGTTACAGTATTATTTGAAGGCAAGATATGCATTGAAATTTGGAAAAGAAAGAGCCTTTGACCTTGAAAAATCATATGAACAACATAAGGCGCAATATTCTTACCAAAATGGCAGTGCCACACCAAGTGGATTTTGAAGAAGATGTCATGAGGAACTGCATTACTTATAATGATGTGTTTATTAAAAGGAAAAAATGGAAATATATCAAGAAGCTTGAAGAAAGGATGAAGCAGAGGTCCAAGGATTTCCTGTGATACCTTCTTGAGGAAAATGACCCCATCAAGAGGATAGAATTGATAATTGGTAGATTTGAAGACTTGTACAGAAAGAAGGAAGCATATCTCAAAGAACATGATGGTGGTACAACTGTAGAGCATACCCCAGGAGAAACCTCTGAGCCTCCCATGGAGCCGTTACCTCCCAGAAGACAGAAGACGGGAAGCATTAAACAGTTAGTACCTTATGAGGATACTAAAGAGGTGGGTGATAATAAGGAAGTGGCTATAGTACTGTAGTCATTGATAGGTGATATTGAAGTTGATCAACCCATCCTTGAGACTAGTGCCCATAAACATGAGGAAATGATGGGTGATGTAGAAAAAAACAAGTACAGAGGTACATGAAGATGAAAGGGAAATTGCAGCCAGGAGATTCATAGAAGATGATGAACTCATTAAGACTCCCGAGTTTAAGGATTTCTAGATGAAGATGAAGATAAAATAATTTCAAGAGAAAATGGAATCAGCTAAAGCAGGAATTGAAGAATTGGAGAAAAATGAAATGGTAGCACACACTTTCTAGGAATTAAGAGTTGAAAACATTGACATTAGCCCCCAGAAGGCTAGAGAAATGGTCTTGAAGAGCAATATGCTCATTTTCCCTGGCTTGGAATTAAAGAAAAAATTTATGCTTGATCAAATGCAGGCTCAAGAAGATCCAATGCTAGTTGCAAAATTTCACTCTAATGAAGGTGTGAGTGGAACTGGGTATAACCCAAAGATTGAAACTTGGTCATATGGATCAAACAAAAATATACACAGAAGCTAGAATTATTGGATGTAATTTAAGGGATGAAAGGGGCAGCAATGGTAAGGACAATACAAGATACCACCCCTTTGGAGGCAGCCACAATTACCATGCATTCAGCCATGTTCACTCGAGCAACTGTTAAGGGATTAGAAGATAGATTGAAGGAGTATGAAAAGGAACAAAGGTTCCTAAATGATGAAGTTAATAAACTATTCATGGAGAATGTCAAATTGAAATAACAATTAAGAGGAGCAGGACCCTCACAAAGCAAGGAGATGGTGTTATACAGGCCCCCTATTGCTCCAATGGATATTGTGAAGAACATTTATGTAGAATAGGTAAAAATTCCTGAGAAGGAAGTGCATGATGTAAAGAAGGCCAGCAATCAAACCCAGGATGAAGTGAAAAGATGAATTTGTGAAGTTATGGAAAAGATTCTTGAGCACAGGATAAAATCAGTTATGGATAAACTAAAGAATATGCATGATAGTTATAAAATAGTTCAGCAAGCAATGGATCAAATAAAGACACATATGCTTGTATTAGATCCTTTGTTCAAAAGGTGGCAACCTATTCACCATAATTTGGCTAAGTTATGCAAATTTCTACAAATAAGTCCTAATGCACCCACAACATTAAATCCAACTGAACAAACTGTGAAGATGATTACTAATGAATTTCAGTATGTACAAGGGTTTGATAAAAAAATTGTAACATGAATGGATTTATTCCATACTTGGAAATAGTGGTATATACCTGAAATCATGAGAGATGTTGATCATTTGAAGGACTTGGATAAGTGGAAGAAAGAATTCAGTCAGGTTGTTCATAAGTGTGTTACTCATATACAAGAGGATGATGATACCAGTCTTCCCAGGATAAATCAGATCATGGATGGGTTGATTTTTCTCGATGCGGGATACCTAAAGTTTGTCAATGATACAAAGGTATTACTACATAGTTGATGGCAAACTCATCTTGCAAACATGCAAAAGATCCAGGAATATAAGTGGCCATCAGATTT
Source organism: Sequoiadendron giganteum (assembly GCA_007115665.2). NCBI lineage: Eukaryota > Viridiplantae > Streptophyta > Pinopsida > Cupressales > Cupressaceae > Sequoiadendron > Sequoiadendron giganteum. Next base: position 205,715,869 of record CM021108.1, on the reverse strand, counting down.
TACAGTGTATCAGTGAGAGGAAAAGTATTTGGTTTTAGAAGAATAGGACACTGAGGAAAGAGCATTTGGACATTCATCATGGAGAGGAAGACTTTTCCAAATCAATGATCATGGGTCTTCTACATTTAATAATGGAGCCATATGTCTTAAGTCTTGTTATTTCCTTAATTATGCTAATTAAATAGTTGTTGGTTTCAGAAGAAGAGGACATTGAGGAAAGAGCATTTGGACGTTCATCATGGAGAGGAATACTTTTCCAGATTAATGATCACAGGTCTTCTACATTGAATAATGGAACCATATGTCAAAATGTCTTAAGTCTTGTTATTTCCTTAATTATGCTAATTAAATAGTTGTTAGTAAAAGAAGTAGATATGAAAGGTCATTTCTTTTTGTAAAAGGCTCGTAGTTCGTTGCTTCCTATATAAATAGGAAACCAAGGTCTATTTTTAAATTATCATCATCATATATCATTTCCATTTTGAATACTTATGTTATTAATATATATCAATTGAAGTAATATAATGGAGAACATCTTATTATCAAAGATTATCCATGACTGTGTTATCATTTTGTATTTTTCTTATGTTTTCCATATTTATTTCTTTTTATATTTGAATGAATATTAGTTATTGAGCCTCAATACTATGCTTATGTGAATGAATATGCTGATATAGTAAAGCATTTATTATGTATGCTGGTAGAGCTGCTAATTTTTTTGAAAATTTGAGCTTATTTTGCCTTGTTACATGTTCAACATAAAAATGGAAACTATTTAAAAATAATAAAGTTAACAAAGTTGCTTATTTAAATAATTGTGAGTTATGTGCATTAATATTTTATTAACTTTTGTGTCTTCACAAATATATGTTGATACAAAATGAATGGAAGAAGCATCCAAGTAATCCTAATTTTTTATGCCAACAATTCATACCAAAGATTGAACAATTTAAGGATATTGCAATAGGTAATTAAGGATATGATGATGATGATATATTCTTGTACTTGTATATTCTATGAAACATTCCTTATTTTCTATGAAACAGTGTATATATTCTTGTACAGTTTGTAAATATTCTTTTACTTTTATGTGGCCTATTAAATAAAACAAAGTTTGAATAAAAATGCTTCACCATTTTTTGTAAGTGAGTATGTGAATTATTGTTTAAGGAAAAATCTTACAGTGTTTACATTTTTAGTTTACTAGTTTCAAAGCTTCATTTGCTCTGTATATAAAATTGTATGTGCTCTTTATCTCGAATGACATAAAACAATAATATCTTCAGAATTAGGGTTTTCAATTTCAGCACCATCATTGTCCACACTTTTCATATCCTGTTCACTTTTAAGTACAATCATCAAAATTTTATTTTTATTTCTTGTCCTAGTTAATCTTGATTCCCTTAAGCACAACACAGTAGGTTTCATGTTAAATTTCAAAAAATTTCTTTGCATTTTTTTGTATATATGTTATTTTCTGAGTGCATCATTATGTAACAACAATTTCACTTCTGAGATATACAGTAAAAATAAATGAAAGCACGTGTTTTATTTGTCAAGTTAAATGTATGGTGAATACCCTATGTCTTTCAAAAAATTATTCAAGTGAAATAATCTAACATAACTCATTGAATATGATTTTCTACTGTATAATTGTTTTTTATGTTCTTTTTACTTTTTGCATGGGGATTACCCTCAGAAAGAGACTACTTGTCTTTTCTTAAATGAATCCTTTACATTTCCTATCTACGAAAGGAATTTACTGCTTGACAACAAGTTCGTTAACTTCATACAAATTAAGATTGGTGTAAAAGGCCATCCCCACAAATGTTGTTTGGTCTAGAATTATAATGGAAAATAAAAATGCTTGCTAGGAGAGTAAAATAGGTTTTCAATTGTCCAAGTACAAAATTATATTACTGAAGCATTCCAAAGTTTAGGCCATAAGAATCATCCTTTCTTAAACATGGATTGCAAATAATTCTAAAAATTTAAAAGTCTTGGTCATTAACATTATTGTCTACTACAATGTCATCCAGTGTATCATTGTCAATGTTCATATGTTCTTTCAAGTATTTAATATTATCATCATCCTCATCTTGACCTGCATCATCTTCATCATCATTGAAATTTGACTGTAGACCATCTATATTGTCACCACATGTATTTGGATCATCATTTTCTATACCATCCATATTGTTGTCTTCCATAACATCATCTAACTCTGGATTGTTGTCTTCTTGTGCCTGAACATAACCATCTTCAACATCATCATGGATGTCAATTTCTTTGATGTTCTCTAATTCCTCTCTCATTTTTTGGCCATCATTTTTTTGCTCAGTATCCACTAATGCATCGTCAAATACATGCCTTAATCTTGGAGCATAATGTATGACAAATATCCATTTTGGGTCCAAAATATCTTCATAGAAAAATACATGCACATGAACGAAATACATATATTAGAAATTATATAAATTGTATGAACATATATACATCAATTGAATAATGGAACATTATTTTATAGACTACCTTTTTTATACAATAATTGCTATAAAACACAATTTTGACAACATAGTTTATAAAACATCAGTCCACACTAATGTATTATTCTTTGGTTTTCTACCCTTAAGAACATCCTTAGGGAGACCTTTTTCTTCCTCTTCTTTCACGCAAGAGTATTTTTTAAGGAGTAATCAATAAATAACTCATCCCCAATGGTAAGGTCCATAATATCCTCTACAATTATCAATCTATCAACCTCTCTTTCCATATCTCCATCTTTATCATTTATAACCTCAACAAATTGACAATTCGGTCTTACAGTAGGGTCCCTTCCCTTACTACTATTTATAAATCCTGCAATATTTTTGTGTGTGTATGCACATCCATCTATATACATAAGATGACCTCTATTAATTTCTTTTCCACTTTCCAATTGGAGATGATGTGTATACATATTCAAATTTAGACCATATGCTGACATGCTAGGCAGCTTATATTCTACTAGCCTTCTCCATTCACCACTATAATATGATGGACCATAATATGGAATTAACCTCCTAGTGGTTTGTTCTGAATTTTTTTTATGTTTGGATTCCACATGTACATTTTGGACAATAGAGACGCCTAGATTCACTCCATGAATATTGGAGGGTCCTATCATGTAGTTGTATCCCCAAAATTGAAACACCTCGTACACTCTAGGTAGTTGTTGATCACTAGCCCAAGCGCAATATATTCGACGATCAAATGTCTCTTTGTAAACTGATCTCAAAATCAGGGGCAAGTCATCATCTCCATCACATTCATTCTCATAGGGTATGTAGTCCACCTTCCCCTTGTCTTTAAAAGAAAATTATGCATCTTCATACTGGTTCTTGTTATGTTATTTTTGTCAATTCCTCATCTTTTGAGCTGATATATTGGCACATATTTTTGTTAGATGTATCATCTGATAAATGATCACTACCCTCTAGGCTAGAATTCGGTGATCTAGGAAACTTTAAACCAAGAAATTTATCCTACAAGTATCGATTAAGAAAATATTAGCTATTTAAATAGTATAAAACAATGTTTAAACGAAGTATACATGTTATTTATATCAAATTAGAAAATTCCTCATGACAATTCCTATTGGATTTGAATTGATTTTAGGAGACATACTACTGACTCGAAGCTCATCATATATGTAATGTCTTTATAGAATCGCTAGTTTGAATTGTTTCTTTCCATGACATACAAAACATCCACAAACAACAATTCTCTCAAAGTATTCATCCCATGTACTATCGTCCTGACCTACCTCTTCTTCAGTGTAATCATTTGTTGTGTCTGCAGTATCCATTGTCATATCCTCTTCCACCCATTGTTTTCTACGTGATTTAACAGTTTTAGGTCCACGCCCATGTACATATCTTGTTCTTTTGCTAGTTGAGAGCTTAGGCTCTGCATTTTCTCCAATATCCATCTAAAATAATCAACAACATGCATTAATTTATGTCGAGATTGCATAATACATTATAAATTTCAATAATACTGTGAAAAAATATGGATGTATCACAAAATGTAATCAGATCATTTTTTCCCAAGTTAAGTCAAAATTTGAGTGCCTGATGTCCTGCTTCATCCGTTTTGTCCTAATTTGATATGACACGATATGTTGCCATGGCCTCGTCTTGCCCCTATAATACACAACATAGTAAATAATGTTTAGTAAACCAATTATATCATTTCAACGAATATGATATCCAACACAAAACCTCACTTTAGTCATATATTTGACATATTGATATCATGTTTTGGCTATCCTAATTTTTAAACTTTTCCCTCGATCATAGAATCACATTTAATCACCATTCCTATGCATTTTCAACCAATAAGTTTGACCTCAGAGGCCTCATGGACAAAAAAATGACTTTATCTCCTCTATGTTGTAGCATTTGTGAATTCATAAACACCTTCCTCCTTTGGTTGAGGTTGCTTTCTCTTCTTACCTCTATTGTATCTATAGATTCCATTGTCTCATCTATTTCCACCCACTTTCCTCTCAGCAATTTAATATTTCTACATTGTCTGCGTCCTCTCTCCATGGCCTCCATTGTGAATAAAATTGCACCATAGAAGCTTTCACCGCACTATCGCCGAGAAGGAAAAAGAAAATTTTGGGACCATGGTAAAAATTGCTCTACTGCACCGAGCTAATGAAGGAGACGCAGGATAAAAGTGGTCACCGCATGCCAATGGTAGAAGACTTGCGGGACTATGGGAGTCACCACAACACCTCCAAGAATAGAAGGAAGAATCATGTGCCGCCACAGAAGCTTTCATTGTACTACCGCAAAGAACAGTGAAGCACCTTGCGATACTGTGCTAAAAACCACTCTACCACACCGAGCTGATGAAGGAGCCATAGACAATGGTAGTCACAAAAACAAGGCAGGAGTTGGAATTATTTCTAACACTATGGATCCTATGATACACAACAATGAAAATAGTCACTCTATAGCAAGGATAGCTGCTAAATTAGGTGCACTTGACACTGCCTTATATGTCCCAAATAGATTACATTTACGGACAAGAGCGGCGCTAAAGTTGGCATTAACTAATGCCAACTAAAGCATTGACTAATGAATCAAAATAAAAAAATAAAAACTTTCCTGTGTGAAGGAAGAAATCAGACGACAAAAACAAGGAAAAAAACCATGCGAAGGAAGAGAGTAGGGCGCTACCAACAACTGATGAGAAATTCTATTTAGTTTGTGACACCATAGGTAAGCTTACAAAAAAAAATCTTAGTTGAATTCATGATTGTTTACTGCTCTTTTTATTGCATTTGAATTCATGATTATTTATTGGTTCATGGCCTAATTAGTCAATGCAACCTCTAAATTGTCCCATCATTATAAATTGTAAAACCTTTGAGAAACCAACAAAAAAATGATCCTACCCATTTGATCTTTGGCTCAAAATATTATAGCACGAAGCGAGGATGCCTCCATATTTTTTCCCTAACCTAGGTATCAAGGAAATAGTGAACTTATTGGAAAATCTGGGAATTGGGTCGGTCACTGCTGAGAAACTGCTGAAAATAAATGTAGAAACTGCTTGTTTTTTCCCAGCCACACCATAGTCACCGATTCCATGGAAAATTGGTGCAAGATTGTAATATGAAAGAGTTTTCATGATAAGGTTATCAACACTAAACAAACTGAGAGAAAATATTTTCCCTAGGTTATCAACACTAAGCAAACCCAACGAACATATTTTCCCACAAAATAAAAGTTTCATACCACAAACTAGACGAAAAACTTTCATACCTGATAGTGTGTACTTTTTTTTCCTCCAAAGACTAGATGAAAATAATTTTCCCTAGGTCGCCTCAAAATTTCAAGCAATGGAGGGAAGCAAGCATTGTCAATAAACTTTGGCCATAGTGAGGTAATTCATTGTCAATTTATAGATTTGTAAATATTTCCATTGTTTCTTTGAATTTTACTTTTTCATTTTTAATTTATAAATTTAAAAGAAGAAATATAATTTAAAAATATATATATAGGAAAATGAGACTGACAAAGATAAAGATGGATTTGCTTCCATATTGGGGGTAGAGGTAGTGAACAAATTGGTTAATGTGGACTGGACAACACTTGTGAGATACATGGAAAAACAATCTGGTAACACCCCTCAAACATTGCAAACAAATCAACTGTGTCAAAGGGAATCAGTTGATTCCCCAACCACTCCTCTATCTTGCAAAAGATCTAGGAGGAAATCAGTGACAATAAACTCTAATAATGTGGAATAGGGAGCAGAGACTTCCACTCCTAGGACACATAATTCTTCCACCACGTCATGTTTTCAATCTTGCATTGGTAGTTACAATATGAAGATAGAATACGAGGTGGTTTCAGGGGAAATCTGAATGAGGGATGTTGGGAAAACATTTGTGAATAGGTTGAAAGAATCATGCCTTCAACGGTTCAAAGACCATCTACATTTTCCATTCTCAAAGATACCCATGCACCTAAAAAAAGTAGTTATTCATGACATGGAGAATGAATTTTGCACAGGTTGGTCTATAAAGAAGATGAAGCTACGAATGTCTCAAAACTGCAAGAGATTTTAGTGCAACCAAACAAAGAAGATAAAAAAAAATCCCTCTTAAGCTAAGGTAGAAAAAATACCAATTGATGTAAGTGTGAAAGTATAGAAAGAGCTTGAAAAATCATATGAGAAGTCTGATGCACGGAGGAAGTTCAATGAGGAGAGTACACAAGTATTTGAATTTTCTCATAAGATTATATCAAATTTATTAAACGATATTTAAACTTTATTTGTGCATAGTTAAATTGAATTAGTATATGGTTTAGGACAAGGCCTCCAAGGCTAGGCTTGAGAAACTTTGTGCCATGCATCACAGTGACCAAAAATGTTTATAGTCCTTGATCTATACATTTGTAAGTATATTTAATATGTTAAATGATATTTTTTTTATTTCCTTAGAAAAATTAAATGATTGCATATTAATTGGTTTAACTAGTCCATGTGCCATGTTTTGACAGGAGGAGAAATATGGCCGCCATCCAAAGAAATTTGAAAAGAATATGTTACAAAAACAAAAAGTAGAACGATTTTGTAATCTGGATGGAGAATGACGTATCAATAGTTGAGTTTCAATAACTTAGCTGGATATTGTTTTGTTAATATGTTAGTTTGCATCTCTTGTGTTGAGTTTTTTATTCATGCAGAGGATGAGTAAATAGAGCTCAAATCTTATGATTACAAGATGACCGTTTATGTGCATGAATAAATAGTAGAAGGATGTAGATGAACTCAATTCATCTGACTTTATGCCTCTTAGTAGGCATTCCTCTTGAATCTTTAATATCATGTGCTTGAGACTTCCCTGTAGCCTTTACCTTTCGTTATCATCTTTCCTCCTTACTATTAGATTCATCTCCTTTTTCCTTGTCTGCATTTATGGCTTCGACTTCTAATTCATTCCATGTTTTACCTTCCTCCTCTTCATAATCTTCTTCTTCTTCATCATCATCCTTTGACTCCACAAGAGATTCATTTTCTGAACCTTCCTCATCTAATTTTGATTCCTCTTCTACGTCAGAGGGTTCATATCCTTGATCTGACTCTTCTGAATTATCAGAATCAGAATCACTAGCTTCCATATTTAAAAATTCCCAACCAACATCTTCAATAAATTTATCTAGATCACCAGTAAGAGTCTTCAAAATTGGCCACCAGTTCAAGTTCATTCTACTTTCATTATACTTTATATCCATGGATTTCAGCCATTCCTTTCAGCCATCAAGTGAATATTAAGGAATGGAATACATGCAGAGTACATCCTACTTGAATTCTTTGAAAACAATAGCCTTATCAAATTCCTTTTGCCCAAGTCCTACTCTCTCAAGGTTAACAATCTCAATCTCACTAATAGTGATTACTAAGAAAGGTAATTCCACCAATTCTACCAAACATTTTACTGTAGGAACAATAAAATCAAAGGCTTTGAAAGGAACTCCATGAAAACCAAGCTCTCTAAATGTTATATCAAACTCTAGTTCAAAATATTTTAGATGAGGTTTCTCCCATAGCTCTCTTACTGGCTTGAAAAATCCTTGAAACTCTGCATTGATATTATTTTTATTGTCCCTCTCTTGTTTTTCTTCCTTAATTTCATCAAGATCATACATTGACCTTCTTTCCCCTCCTAAAGTCTGGACCACATCCATTACCTCCACATAAAACTAGACATCCTTGGTCTTCTTTGTTCCCACGCCATGATATGGTTATGAAAATTAAAATGAAGAAAAGTAATCATCTCCTTCTTCGCTGGTTGGAAGAATGCATGCTTAATGTTTTGATACATAATATCAGCTCTCTCTTCTGCTCTCATGGTTTAATACCAAAATTCATTATGGTGGGCCTCTAGAGTTCCATTCATCTTTCTTCCTCTTCAGCCAAATGTTGGCCTGATCCACATGTCTGCCAGCCTAATTGCCTTTTTTTTTGAAAGTTGAAGTCTCTCCTGAGTCATTAGTGTAGCTCTCTCTACCTTTTTAGAATCTTTCATTGCTATAGGAAATTAGCGCCTAATTGATTAACAATCTCAATCTCACTAATCATGATTACTAAGAAAGGTAATTCCACCAACTCTGCCAAATAGTTTACCATAGGAACAATAAAATCAGAGGCTTCGAAAGGAACTCCATGAAAACCAAGCTCTCTAAATGGTACATCAAACTCTAGTTTAAAATATTTTAGATGAGGCTTCTCCCATAGCTTTCTTACTTGCTTGAAAAATCCTTGAAACTTTGCATTGATTTTATTTTTCATGTCCCTCTCTTATTGTTCTTCCTCAATTTCATCAAGATCATACATTGACCTTCTTGCCCCTCCTAAACTTTTGACCACATCCATTACCTCCACATAAAACTGGACATCCTTGGTCTTCTTGGTTCCCACACCATGTTATGGTTATGCAAATGAAAATCAAACAAAGTAATCATCTTTCTTCCTCTTCCATGAAAACCAATCTCTCTAAATGCTATATCAAACTCTAGTTCAAAATATTTTAGATGAGGCTACTCCCATAACTCTCTGACTCGCTTGAAAAATCCTTGAAACTCTACTTTGATTTTATTTTTCCTATCCCTCTCTCGTTGTTCTTCCTCAATTTCATCAGGATCGTACATTGACCTTCTTGCCCCTCCTAAAGTTTGGACCACATCCATTACCTCCACATAAAAATGGACATCCTTGGTCTTCTTGGTTCCCATTCCATGGTATGTTTATGCAAATGAAAATGAAGAAAATTAATCATCTTTCTTCCTCTTCCATGAAATCCAAGCTCTCTAAATGTTATATCAAACGGGTGATCCCACAAAGTTGGTTTACAATTTCTGGGAGATTTTGATTTTTGCTGAAATCATATATTTTTAGAAAATATAATGATTCAAGCCTTAAAAATTTCCATTTTAAGGATTCCAATTGAATATGGTTTGATGAATTCACCTTAGATCAAATCCCCTTGGATAGAACCACGCTAGTTTTAAATCATACATATAAAAGAGTCTCCTTTACACCTATCAAAATGTTGATAAAAAATCACTTTTGGTTTACCTTTTGGGGGATCAAATTAATTCATAATTTATTTTTTTAAATGATTATGGTATTCCTTAGAATGAGCTATCCAACAAATATAATTTTAATATGTTTTGGTTTTATTATGTATTTGTTTTTTAGTTTTATTAAACATAGGTTTTTCATCAAAAATGAAAGTCTTTTTTCTGCACATGTGGAAAAATAGCAGATTATCAAAACAAAATTGAAAAATATGAGTGCACAAGATATTGACGTCCTTGATCCAGCAAAAACAGAAAAATTGAATTTTGATATATACAAAAAACGTTATGCGTTATACGGTCGCGCTATGTCTGAACTGTAATTAGTTTGAATTCAAAACTTTATTAAAGAAAAAATATTCAATAAAAAATATCTAACCAAGTGGAAGCACTAGATATCGGAGTTACAAATCTAGATTCAAAAGAATTAGAATTTTATCCTTCATGGAAACAAATTTATGTGTTATATGGTGTGCATCACTTTTGAAAAATGTTGTTTTTAGAAGAAAAAAAATAGTTTTCGTGGGAGATGGAAAAAGAAGTGCAATCTGATTCCAAAAATTTTGAAAAAAATAGTTTTAGAATCTATAGACAAAATTTGACAAGACTCTAGTTTGCATCATCTTCAAATTCCTCATGGTTTAGCTGCTAGAGGTGTCCGAATGTGAAGATTTAGTTAAAAATAATAATTTCAATGTGCAGTTTGGCCAAAAATTGTAAACCACTATTGTGGGATCACCCAAACTCTAGTTCAAAATATTTTAGAGGAGGCTACTCCCATAGCTCTCTTACTCGCTTGAAAAATCCTTGAAATTCTACATTAATTTTATTTTTCTTGTCCCTCTCTTGTTGTTCTTCCTCAATTTCATTAGGATCATACATTGACCTTCTTGCCCCTCATAAATTTTGGACCACATCCATTACCTCAACATAAAAATAGACATCCTTGGTCTTCTCGGTTCCCATGCCATGATATGGTTATGCAAATTAATCATCTTTCTTCCTCTTCCATGAAAACCAAGCTCTCTAAATGGTATATCAAACTCTAGTTCAAAATCTTGTAGATGAGGCTAGTCCCATAGCTCTCTTACTCGCTTGATAAATCCTTGAAACTCTGCATTGATTTTATTTTTCTTGTCCCTCTCTTGTTGTTCTTCCTTAATTTCATCAGGATCATACATTGACCTTCTTTCTCCTCCTAAAGTTTGGACCACATCCATTACCTCCACATAAAACTAGACATCCTTGATCTTCTTGGTTCCCATGCCATGATATGGTTATTCAAATGAAAATGAAGCAAAGTAATCATCTCCTTCTCTGCTAGTTGGAAGAATGCATGCTTAATGTTTTGATACATGATATCAGCTCTCTCTTATGCTCTCATGGTTGAATATCGAAATTCATTATGGTGGGCCTCCAAATTTCTAGTCATCTTTCTTCGTCTTCCATCAAATGTTGGCCTAATCCACACGTCTTCCAACCTAATTGCATTTGTTTTTGAAAGCTGAAGTTTCTCCTAAGTCACAAATGTAGCTCTCACTGCATTTTCAGACTCTTTCATTGCTACAAGAAAATAGAGCCTAATTGATTAACAATCTCAATCTCACTAATAGTGATTACTAAGAAAGGTAATTCCACCAACTCTACCAAAAATTTTACCATAGGAACAATAAAAGCAGAGGCTTCGAAAGGAACTCCATGAAAACCAAGCTCTCTAAATGGTACATCAAACTCTAGTTCAAAATATTTAGATGAGGTTTCTCCCATAGCTCTCTTACTCGGTTGACAATTCCTTGAAACTCTGCATTGATTTTATTTGTCATGTCCCTCTCTTGTTTTTCTTCCTCAATTTCATCAAGATCATACATTGACCTTATTTCCCCTCCTAAAGTTTGGACCACATCTAGTACCTCCACATAGAACTACACATCCTTGGTCTTCTTGGTTCCCATGCCATGGTATGGTAATGCAAATGAAAATTAAGCAAAGTAATCATCTTTCTTCCTCTTCCATGAAAGCCAAGCTCTCTAAATGCTATATCAAGCTCTAGTTCAAAATATTTTAGATGAGGTTGCTCCCATAACTCTCTTACTCGCTTGACAAATCCTTGAAACTCTACATTGATTTTATTTTTCCTATCCCTCTCTTGTTGTTCTTCCTCAATTTCATTATGATCATACATCGACCTTCTTGCCCCTCCTAAATTTTGGACCACATCCATTACCTCCACATAAAACTGGAAATCCTTGATCTTCTTGGTTCCCACGCCATGATATGGTTATGAAAATGAAAATGAAGCAAAGTAATCATCTCCTTCTCCGCTGGCTGGAAGAATGCATGCTTAATGTTTTGATACATGATATCAGCTCTCTCTTCTGCTCTCATGGTTGAATACCGAAATCTAGTATGGTGGGCCTCTAGAGTTCCAGTCATCTTTCTTCCTCTTCCACCAAATGTTGGCCTAATCCGCACATCTTCTAGCCTAATTGCCTTCATTTTTGAAAGCTGAAGTTTCTCCTGAGTCACCAATGTAGCTCTCTCTTCCTTTTCAGACTCTTTCATTTCTATAGATCATCTTTGGGATTTAATCATTTGTACCACATGGTTGATGTGTTTTTAATCCTTGCATCTAAGGGAAATTTCCATTACATAAATACTACTAGGGAATTTAAATGTTTCCATTGTAGTTGGCATTAAAGCCAGTACCTCCAACATTGAAAATTAATAATTATCCTTATATAAGAATTCCCTCCATCTTGTTAATTGGCTTGTAACACTCTTGATGGTGGCTACATGAAATCTGATTCTGATTCCTCTTCTACATCAGAGGGTTTGTATCCTTGATCTGACTCTTCTGAATTATCAGAATCAGAATCACTAGCTTCCATATTCAAAAATTCCCAGCCAACATCTTCAATAAATTAATTCAAATCATTAGTAATAGTCTTCAAAATTGGCTACCAGTTCAAGTTCATTCTGCTTTCATAATACTTTATGTCCATGGATTTCAGCCATTCCTTAATGCCATCAAGCAAAGATTGAGGAATGACATACATGTGGAGTACATCCTATTTGAATTCTTTGAAAAAAATAGCCATATCAAATTCCTTTTTCCCAAGTCCTACTCTCTCAAGGTTAACAATCTCAATCTCACTAGTAGCGATTACTAATAAAGGTAATTCCACCAACTCTACCAAATATTTTACCATAGGAACAATAAAAGTGGAGGCTTTGATAGGAACTCCATGGAAACCAAGCTCTCTAAATGGTATATCAAACTTGAGTTCAAAATATTTTAGATGAGGCTACTCCCATAGCTCTCTTATTCACTTGACAAATCCTTGAAACTTTGTATTAATTTTATTTGTATTGTCCCTCTCTTGTTGTTCTTCCTCAATTTCATCAGGATCATACATTGACCTTCTTGACCCTCCTAAATATTGAACCACATCCATTACCTCCACATAAAACTAGACATCCTTGGTCTTCTTGGTTCCCATGTCGTGATATGGTTATGCAAAAGAAAATGAAGAAAAATAATCATCTCCTTCTTCACTGACTGGAAGAATGCATGCTTAATGTTTTGATACATGATATCATCTCTCTCTTCTGCTCTCATGGTTGAATACCAAAATCCAGTGTGGTGGGCCTCTAGAGTTTCAGTCATCTTTCTTCCTCTTCCACCAAATGTTGGTCTGATCCACAAGTCTGCTAGCCTAATTGGATTTTTTTTTTAAAGCTAAAGTTTCTCCTGACTCACCAATATTAGTTGTATCTTTTTTGAAATTTTATTATGTTATGTGCACTTTTATATGATGTAATATGATTATGGTTTCATCTCATATGTTGTAATATTAGATATATAACAGAAAAATAAATTATTGCATGAAAAAAATAATAAATTTTCATTCTAAATGTTTTTTTTTTGCAAAAAACGGGTCTTCCAAAAGATCAAGATGATCCTCAACATGATATAGATCCACAAAATATTGGTTCTACTAGTACAAATCACATGGCAGAGGATGTTGATGATGCAGATACGGAAGACACCAAGGCCAATGACAATGATGATGACGACGATGACGATGACGATCATCATCATCATCATCATCATCATCATGGTGATGATTATGATGAGACAGCTCATGGTAGTAACAAGTGGCATTCATGATCATATAGATTGCATCATGGATCATTGTTGATATATTGTTATGATGACTCTTTTCATGGTTACTATCATATGTATCATTTTCACGGCCTACAATACTATATTATTGAGTTGTATCATATTGACATGTATCATTTTCACTATATCATTTGGACATGTATCATCTTGACTTATATCAGTTTGAGTTACATAATTTATCAATTTTATTTATATCATTTGTACATGTATCATTTTGACGTGTTTTTTTATGTACTAGCATGTTTGACTTTCACTTGTTTTAGTTATATATGATGATGATCTTGTCAGTATTGACTTGTCAATTTATATATATTAAAAGTGGTCGATGATTTTTGGATGGATATTTATTATGTATGATGATTTTAATTTATTTCTCAGGATGGATGTTGTCAAATTCAATTAAATTATAGATATTTGACTCACTTTTTTTAATTGTAGATGATGATCATGTTACAATAATAGTTCAGGTAGTGATGAAAGGTAAAATTAATTCTTGGCACCTCCAGAACGTAATTGAACAAATCAGAGAAGTGGTAAGATCTTTTGGTTGGTAATGGCACTGAACAATAGATGTACTTTTTTATCTTCACAAGCAATACAAAAAAATTGTGTTAGTGACCCAAAAAAAAAATTATCTTGTTATTTAATCATATGAGTTAAATAATTAAATTACTTACTCTATAATCATATGAGTTATTTAAGAGGCATGATATATTTAACTAATTAAATTTAAATAAAAAATATTAAATTAATAAATGGAAGAAAAACAAGAAGCATTTTTCGAAGAAAAAAAGGAAGCAACAATGGAAGCCAAACTAGAAGCAATTTTGGAAGTAAAATTGGAAGCAAAACTGGAAGCAAACCTAGAAGCAAAATCAGTTCAAGGGCATGTGCAGGATCATCATGGAAAAAATAGGCCCTTGAGTGGAAAAAAATTCAGAAAAATCAGAGTTAGGCAACTTGACATAAAAATTTGAATAAGTTATCTATATTATTTCAAAAATATGTAAGAATAGAATTTGTAGAAAATTGAATGTAGTTTCTAAATTACTAGGTTTATTTACAAAATAAATAAAATCTATTTGGTGAAAATTTGAAATTTCAATACAGTAGTACTTAAATTTCAAGGAAAAAATAAGAAGTAGGTGTATGTTTGACCACCCTAACCACATTAATATGATAATATTTGTTTATAAGATTTTAGATATAAGTAGACGACTCATGTCTAGATGTGATGCATATTTTTTTGTATTTTGTTTCCAAGTAAATAATTAATTATAATTTTTTTATGATAAATTTTAAAAAATATAAAGACTCATATGTCTGACCACCTTAACTTGGTCAAAAATCCATGAAATTCATTTTTTTAATTTTTATCTTATAGTATGTGAAGCATAGAATGTGACACATGTTTTGGATTCAAAAACTATGATACCGTTTTAAAGCTATAGATGTTTTTCAATCAGCCTAAAAATTAGGACTTTAGTCGTAATTCAATAGAAAATGAATAATAATTATTTATTAAATTCAAAGTAAAACATAATTTATATTGGTGGAAAGCTGAGAATCTCCTTTAAAAACCCTTTTTGTTTCATCAATTTTGGGTAAAAAAAGAGTCGTCAACCACATACCCATCATATTGCCACTTTTTGGCCCATCATGATCCTGCACATACTTGGAAGCAAAACTGGAAGCCAACTTGGAAGCAAAACTGAAAGCAAACATGGAAGAAAAACTGGAAGCAAAATTGGAAGCAAAACCAGAAGAAGAACTGGAAGCAAAAGTTGAAGAAAAACTAGAAGCAAAACCGGAGGCAAAACCAGAAGAAAAATTGGAAGCAAAAGTGGCAGCAAAATCGGAAGCAAAATTGGAAGCAAAACCGAAAGAAAAACCGGAAGAAAAAGTGGAAGCAAACCTAGAAGAATTACTGGAAGCAAAACTAGAAGCAAAAATGGGAGTAGACATAGAAGCAAAACCGGAAGTCAAATTGGGCGCCAATTTCGGTGCTACTTCTGGCATGATTTTTGGTGCTATTTTAGGAGGTTGAAGAGGTGCTAGTTCCCGGTGCTATTTTGGGTGCTAACAGGGGCGCTATTATTTCCCAATGCTAACTATGGCACTAAGTCCGACACCATGGCCGACGCAAAATTCGGTGCCAAATCCGGCGCCGAGAAGGCCATGCCTGTTTATGCCAAGTTTAGCGCCATCCAAATCACTTGATTCGTGGACTGAAATACACTAAAATCCGACGTTGTTTTAGGTGCTATTTTCCTATTCTATTGTAGTGATGGTATGCTTAGATTTCTTGTGTGCATTAGCATTTGTGGTATTTATTTCATTAAGATGTATACATGTGATTATTTCATATGGAATATATATCAATTGGTCTTTCTCATATTATGTTTTAATGTTATGTATTTCATTAAATTTCATGCATAATACTCTCCATGGCACATGCATGGGTCTAATTTCAATTATATTTGTATGGTTTGCTAATGTGTATTAAGATTTAGCATGTATGCAATTGACTTGTAAACACATTCTTTTTTATAAATGATTTTATGTTATGATTACATCATATGTGTGGATTGAATTTGTATGATATACATTATGTTTTTGTGTGCATTAGGATTGAATGGTATTTATATTATTAATTTATATGTGATTAATTTGTATTCTATTTAAAGGAGGATAATTCATATTGAGGTTGTATTGTGTGACTAATATGCATATATGCATAAGGCTCTTATGTTGGTTTTGAATCAAGTGTGAATTAAAATTGTATGTTGTTCTTAGAGAGATTGCATGCATTAGTATTGGTGTAGCATCAAGTGTTAAATGAACTTGTATGGTGTTCTTAGAGTGTTAGTGTGGATTATTGTTGGAATTAATGTCATTAATTTGTATACATGTGATAATTTCATATGGAATATATATTGGTCTTGTTCATATAATTATGGTTGAATATTATGTATGTAATTGAATTTATGCATAATAATCTCAATGGCACATACATAGGGATAATTTTAAATAAATTTGTATGTTGTTCTTGGTGTGCTAATGTGAATTAGGCTTTACCATGCATACAACTAAATTAAAAGTAAATTATTTCTTATAGATAATTCTATTTTATGATTAAATCATATGTGTGAATTAAAATTTGTATGGTGCACCTTATGTGTTTGTGTGTATTAGTATTGAATGGTATTTATATCATTGTTTTATATGTGATTAATTTGTATTCTATGTATAGGAGGATAATCCATATTAAGGTTATATTGTGTGGCTCATATGTATATATATTCATAAGGCTTTTATGTTGGTGCTCAAACAAGTGTGAATTAAACTTGTATGGTGTTCTTAAAGTGCTTGTATGCATTATTATTACTGTTGAATCAAGTGCAAAAATAACTTGTATGGTGTGCTTTGTGTGTACATAGAGTGTTTTGTGTATTAATATTAGTGGTATTTATGTTAGTTAGTTGTATACATGTGATTATCTAATATGGAATATATATTGGTCGTGTTCATATTATGGTTGAATGTTATGTATGTCATTGAATTTTGTGCATAATACTTTCCATGGCACATATATAGGGCTAATTTCAATTAAATTTGTATGGTGTTATTGATGTGCTAATGTGAATTAGGCTTTAGCACGTATATATAATTGATTTATAAACACATTGTTTCTTATACATGATTTTATCTTATGATTACATAATATGTATGAATTGAATTTATATGGTGTAATTTATGAATTTGTGTGCATTAGGGTTGAATGGTAATTATATCATTTATTTATTTGTGATTAGTTTATATTCTATGTATAGGAGGATAATTCATATTAAGGTTGTATTGTATGCCTAATATGTATATATGCACAAGGATTTTATGTTGGTGTTGAATCCAAAGTGAATTAAACTTGTATGGTGTTGTGACCGAGGATATTAGTATGAGCTGATTACACTTGATCCATGAAGAATGAAAGAATATTCATGCCACTAATACTCAATATTAAACAAGATCATTCAAATGAAGGTTAAACTAAACATTTATTGAAGCAAAGAATTCTAAACTATGAAAGCGTTAAAATGTCTACTATAATCCATTTGAAACTTATCCCATTTTGAAATTGGTATCATGTTGATGTGGAAAAATGACCCTTTCCCAATCTCGTGATTAGTGAGCTTGTTCCAATCAATTATATTGAAGAGAATCGATGAAACTATTGTGATATATGGATGAAAACATGATTTATGCTAAAATGAGTATGATGCAATAGTTAATCTACCATGATTTTATTCTAAAATATGTAGATATACAATTGCTAAGCTAATCTAAGCTATTTCTAAGCTAAAATATTCAACCCCTTATTTATATTTACAAGCTAATATGGATGTATGGAATCCATTAATGGAAACTTAAAAACTATTATGCAGCTAAAAGTGAACTAAAATCTGCTAAAAGTATGCAAAGTATGAGTGTGAGTGTGAGTGATTTCAACAACATAAGATTGCAATTGAAAGATGGCTCAATGGGTTTCAACAACATAATTTTTCCTTGAAAGATGGATCGATTTGTCTCCAAATAGGGCTCTATTTATAGAAGAGAAAATGAGAAATGGAGGGTTGAGATCGAAAAGATTAATCAACAATCAAGGTTGGAAGGAAGAAGAGGCATGGATCATGGATTCTCATCAATGGATGAGAATGCAAGATGAGAATTAATCAAGGGCTCACATTTGTTCCAAACAAACACACTTTTGACCTACACACACAGGTCTCAAGGTGACTTGCTCAAGAGGTTCAAAGATAACTGTCAATTGAAGCCAAGTGAGAATATCCCCTTTTCAAATAATTGGAGGAGAGAGAATATTCCCTTTGGAATATTCTCATGGGTGAGGATAAAGATATCTTGCAAATTAAAAGAAAGTTTTAATTGTGCAAAAAAGGAGATAAGAAATATCCCATGGGAATATTCCCCTTTTAGAGGAAAATTAGATTAATTATTAATTAAATAAGGTTTAATCACGCAAATAGGGGATTAGAAGAATTAAGTGATTTTCATTAAATTAAATGATTTAATGAATGGGGGAGAGATGAAATGACATTTAATTAAATAACTTAGGGTTATTTAATTAAATTAAAAGACTTAGGGAATAAAATTAAATATGTTGATTTATTTAATTTAATAAGATAAAATGTTAGCGTGAAAGGGGGTGAATTAACCCGATTTAATGAATTAGGTTAATGGACAAAAATGATGCAATTAATTAATATGCTAGGCTAATTCAATTAATTAAGCGAAAAGAGGATGGGTTTGAGAGGAAATGATGTTAGTTAGCCAATGTGATCCATCAAGACATTTTGAAGTCTCTACAGGTGTTCTTAGAATACTTGTATGCATTAGTATTGGTGTTATATCAAGTGTGAAACAAACCTATATGGTGTTCTTTGTGTTCTAATTTGAATTAGGCTTTAGCATGTATATAATTGACTTGCAAGTAAATTATTTACTATAGATAATTTTATTTGATGATTAAATCATATGTGTGAATTAAAATTTGTATGGTGTACCTTATGTGTTTGTGTGCATTAGGATTGAATGGTATTTATATCATTGATTTATGTGTGATTAATTTTTATTCTTTGTATAGGAGGATAATTCATACTAAGGTTGTATTGTGTGTCTAATATGTGTATATGCATAAGAAGTTTATGTTGGTGTTGAATCAAGTGTGAATTAAAATTGTATGGTGTTCTTAGAGTGCTTTTATGCATTATTATTGATGGCATTAATGTCATTGTCATATATGTATCTCTATGTGTTCCCTTTTACACACACATATGTATATTCCTATATGTATCCCATATGTATTAAGCAAGACAAGTTATTTAAACCCTGAGTTACTACAATCAAAGAAAAATAGTAACATCATGACACAATAAACCTCAGTTTAACATACCTTCAAAACACTACTAACAACCCTAGACATGCTTAGGTTTACAAATCCAAAATACTCGATCGATACTAATCTTAGATGACATTGCCAGAGGACTCATAACTTACTTTACCCTTCTCCCAAGTGATATTCCCCCTCTCTCTAGAGGCATTTAGAAATTGTTCCTACATTTCCACTCATGAAATATATGAGTAGCTAGCCAAAAACCTTTGTATCATGATCATATCATTGCATTTTCATCAAAAATTTGTTTAAAATTAGAATCATCGCATTGCATTTCATCATAATTATTTCATCAAATATCCATCAAAAATTCATCATAATATTTAACTTTCAAGATTTCATAGTCTCATGTTTCATCATAATAATTACCATAAAGTGAAAAGTAATTTTAGAAATCTTGGATGGGGTGTAATATTATTAAATATCTTAAGAGGGAGTTGTACCTCATAAAATTCAGAGTAGCTTTTTATATAGAGATAGTGTTGAATAGCTCGAATACTAAGACAGGGGGTGAATCAGTATTCCATTAAACCTTTCAGCTATAAACCATCCAATTTTTAAAGAGTATTTAACTGTAAAAAAAATGAAGACATTGAAAGGAATATGACACCATAAGACACATCAACACCATATTTTTATGTGGAAAACCCAAAATGGGAAAAAAGTGATGCAAGGGCATCCTGTGATGCACCCTTGATGTAATTTATTGTAATGTTACAAAGCTTTGATTTTTTGATTTTTTTGGGTCAATAAGGTCATTTAAGACCATTTGGGGTAATTTAGGTCCATTTTGGGATGTTTGGGTGTCATGTTGTCAAAAGTAATCAAAGTTGCAAAATGTTGTCATTCTTGTCAAAAAACTTGTAAAAGATGGCATTAGTGTTAACCAAGGAGTTAGTGGTCAGTTGGGAAGTTTCCAATGGTTTTAATATGATAAATATTTAATGTAATCTCGAGCACAAAAGTTCAAGAGGAGTTTGAATGAGAAACACTTCATTTTTAATGTTCATTATTGCATTTTTTTGTGAAACAAACTGTAATTGGCATTGTACGGACTGGTATAGTCTTGAAACCAATTGGAGAAGGGTCCTAGAATTTGAATGCTTTTGATTTGGTATAATTTCATTCATTTTTGTGCAAGATATTGAAATTTTGGTGTGTGCAAGTCTAAACCCTACCTAGGGTTTCTAGGGAGCATAATTTAATCATGGGTAGAGTTTCCACCATCCAAAAATCATGAAATCTTGTGGAAATATTTTTCCCATGTCTATCTACCTTCTTGCAAGTGGAGAGTTCCCAATTTCCACATGTGAAGGAGTTGTGGAAGACTATGTTTGCAGAATTACATGGAGACGGTCCTAAAAAAACCCTAGATTCAATGTTGTTTTGGCAAATCTATGCACTGTTTTTGATTGGTAGGATATAGAATCATTAGGGCATGTTGTAAGGATTATGCACAATATATGGATTCATATGAAAAAAATTATTTCTTTTTTTTGAAGTCATTACCTAGAATGCACCTAGTGGAAACAAGTCCTAATTTGCATGAATAATTGTGTTAATCACTAGGTTAGGGTAATGAATGGTTGGGAACCCTTAGAATGTGTTGAAACAAGCCTGCACAAACCAATACTTCCATGTTTGATGTTGTATTCAATGAATGAAATCCATTAGGGTGATGTTCCCATGTTTCAATGTGCATTAGGAAGCCTTTAAGTGTTATTTGAGATGAGCCATTGTGTGAAGAGTGTAAAAATAGTCAATTTGTGTTAGGTTAAGTCCTTCCTCTGCATCATATTTTTATCAGAGCCAATAAAGACAAAAAAAATTAATTCAGTGAATTGAAGATAAGAAAAGATCTCTCCAAGGGTGAATGTTTTTAAAAGAGAAATAGAATGGTTAGCCAAAGAAATGGGAGAAAAAATTTCCCAAGAGATGAGAGAAATGAGAGTAAGTCTTGATCACATCAACATATCAATGCAAGGCTTACAAAATTTGAAACAAATCAAAGAAGAGGTGTGATCATAGGAGATTTGAGTGATCAAGAAGAAGATATGGATGAAAATAATCCACCCCAAGAAGAACCCTAGGAAGAAAGAGATGTTGTAGAGTTAAGAATGGAGAGATTTCTAAAATTATTCAAAGGTGAAGGTTCCAAATTGAAGATGGAACTCCCAATGTATTTAGGTAGCCTAAACAGTGAGGAACTTCTTGATTGGATAGGAGAACTAGACAAATATTTTTAATTTGAACATGTTCCTGAGGTACAACAAGTGAAGTTGGAAAGAACAAAATTGAAAGGTCGTGCATCACTTTTGTGGGACTATGTGCAAAAAGAGAGAAGGAAGAAAGACAAGGAAAAGATCACCTCCTAGGACAAAATGGTTGCAAAGTTGAAAGGTAAATTTCTACATAGTGATTATGCCACTCAATTGTATGAGAAACTACAAAATTTGAAACAAAAAATACATGGATGTAAAGGCATATAAAAAATAATTCTACAAACTGAGTATTAGATCAGGCCATATGGAAGAGGATTTTGATAAGATTGCAAGGTACTTGAATGGATTGAAATATAGCATACAAGATGAAGTCTCACAAGCCCTAGAATGGTAGAAGAATGCTACCAAATTTCCATGAAATATGAAGAAAATTTTAAAAGAAGACAAGAGAAATAAATTAGAGGTAGGGGAAGGAATTTTAGAGGAAGAGGGTCAGTTTCTAGGAGAGGACAGTCCCAAAGGTCTCAAGGAGAGAGAATTAATTCTAAAGAACAAACCCCATATTCAAGCAGCAGTTTTAGGGGAGGAAGATTAAATTTTAGGGGAAGATTTGTGCATAGAGGAGGCTCAAGTGGCTTCACTGGAAAATTCTAAAAATATAATAAATTTTTAGGCCATCAAGAATGGGAATGCCCTAAAGAATAGTCATTTACTTCTTTTAGGATTGAAAGTAGGAATCAATTAGCACAAGATGGAGATGTTGAAATTTTATATTCTTCACCACAATTTGCAGAACCAAAAGTTGGAGAGTCTTTGTTGATGAGGACAACCTTCATTAAATCACCCATGGAGAAGGAACCACCCCAAAGAAAATCATGCTTTAGGACCACTTGTAAATGCCAAGGTAAATGTTGTCAGGTTGTCATTGATTTTGGTAGTACTCATAACCTAGATTCTACGGAAACGGTAGAGAAGTTAAAATTGAAAATAATGCCACTCCATATAAGGTTTCATGGATAAATAAATGGCAACAAGTGTTAGTAAATGAGAAAAGTTAGTAGATTTCCAAATAGAGAGATATAAGGACCAAGTTTTTTGTGACATCATTCCTATGGATGTTTTCCATATGTTGCTAGGTAGACCATGGCAATATGATAGAAAAATAGTCCATGATGGTAGGAAAAACACCTATGTCATAGAGAAGGATAGGGTCTCTTATGCTCTAACACCTTTGAAAGAGGAAATCCAAAAACAACAAGTGGGATCTAGTTTGATGTTGGTAGGAGAGAAAGAGTTCATTAAAACCATGAAAGAGGAGGAAATGGTCTTTTCAATCATAATGAGACCTAGGACTGTTGTGACAGCGGTTAAGATGGATGACTTTCCTTTGGAGATCCAATACTTTCTCAAGAAACATGCTCATATAGTCATAGATGAGATCCCAAACTCATCGCCTCCAATCAGGGATATAAGTCATCACATTGAATTCATACCAGGGGCTAGTTTTCCTAATAAAGAAGCATACAAAATGACACCACAACAGAATGAGGAGATCAAGAAGCAAGTGCAGGAGTTACTTAATAAAGGGATAATAAGAGAAATCCTTAGTCTTTGCATGGTTCCCACTATCCTAGTACCTAAGAAGGGAGGAGAAAGGATTTGATTCTAGAGCCATAAATAAGATCACAATCAAGTATATGTTCCCAATTCCAAGGATTGAAGATTTGATGGATTGTCTAAGTGGAGCAAGCTTCTTTTCCAACATAGACCTTAAGAGTGGGTATCACCAAATCAGAATCAGGAAAGGTGGTGAATGGAAGAAAGCATTTAAAACAAATGAAGAGATCTATGAATGGCTTGTAATGCCTTTTCGTCTCTCCAATGCACCCAACACTTTCATGAGGCTCATGAATTAAGTGCTCAAGCATTTTATTGGTAAGTTTATAGTGGTTTATCTTGATGACATTTTAGTTTTCAGTTCCAGTGAAGAAGATCACTTACATCATTTGTATTTGGTATTAAGAAGGTTGAATGAAGAGAAACTAATGATTAATCTAAAAAAGTGTGAGTTTCTAAATACAGAGCTGATATATTTTGGGTTTGTGATCACAAAGGGAACATTGAAATGGATCCTAGCAAATTTAAAGCAATCTTGAATTGGCCTCCACCTAATTCAGTTGTTGAGGTAAGGATTTTTCATGGATTAGAAATATTTTATAGGAAACTCATTAAAACATGTGTGTGCTCCAATAATAGACACCATAAAGGGGGATAGGAAAAGAAAGTTTGTTTGGACTGAGGAGGCTAAAAATAGCTTTCAGTATTTGAAGAAAAGGGTAGTAGAGCAGCCTATATTGGATTTACCAAATCTTAATAAGGTATTTTCAATTGAGTGTGATGCTAGTGGTTGTGCCATAGGTGGAGTGTTGAGTCAAGATAATAGACCTATTGCTTTCTTTAGTGAGAAACTGAATGAGGCTAAAAATAAATACTCCTCCTATGATCTAGAAATGTATGTCATTGTTTAGTCATTGAAAAAATGGAGGCATTATCTTCTTCCAAAGGATTTTAGAGTCTATACAGATAACCATGCTCTTCAGTTCCTAAACACTCAATAGAAACTCAATCATAGGCATGTAAATTGGGTAGAATACTTGCAAGGTTTCACTTTCACTATTAAATATAACAAGGGACAGTCCAATAAAGTAGTTGATGCTTTAAGTAGGAGAACACTAATGGTGTAGGAGATTTAGTTGCAAAGTATGGGATTTGAAGTACTAAAAGGTATGTATGTTGATGATGCAGATTTCAAGGAGGTATATGAGTTTAATATGCAGTCTTATAGCAGCACCAGTGATAAATAGTTTTATTTTCTTACTCAAGATGATTTTTGATTGAAAGGGGCACAACTTTGTGCACCTAAATGTTTAATGAGAGACAATATAATAAAGGAAAAGAAATGTGGTAGTCTAGCAGGTCATTTTGGCCTTGATAAGACATTGGAGAAATTAAGAATACATTATTTTTGGCATAAAATAAAATTTGATGTAAGGAAGTTTGTTGATAAATGCACCATTTGTCAAAGAGAAAAGGGAAGTAGCACCAATGCAGGGTTGTATCAGCCTCTTCCTATTCCAAATAGGCCTTTGGAGTCTATTAACATGGATTTTTTTGTAGGATTACCAAGAACACCAAGGGGTTTTGACTCAATCTATATTGTAGTTGACCGGTTCTCAAAAATGGCTCATTTCATCCCTTGTTAAAGCACCAATGATGCATCATTTACTGCAACTATGTTCTTCAAATAAGTGATGTTAATTCATGGTTTTCCTCTAAGTATAGTCTCAAACAAAGATAGTAAATTCATTGGACATTTTTCAAGGACTTTGTGGAGAAAACTTGGCACCAACCTCGGTTTCAATTATGCCTATCATCCTCGAACTGATGGGAAGACTGAGGTGGTTAATAGAAGCTTGTGAAATATTTTGAGATGTCTACCCAAGGAGAATTCCACTCAGTGGGATCTTATCTTGCCTCAAGCAGATTTTTCCTACAATGATTCCATGAATAGGAGTATTAGGAAGAGTCCTTTTGAAGTAGTTTATGGTTTGTAGACTAGAGGGGTATTTGAGTTGAGAGATGTCAGTGGAAACCAAGTGTTGAAGAGGAAAATTTTTTTGTTGCAATGCAGAAGATCCATCAACAAGTTAGGGAGTGGCTTCAACATAGTGCTAACAAATACAAGCAAAGGGAAGATATGAAGAGAAGAGAAGTTGATTTCAAATTTGGGGATTTGGTTTTAGTCCATCTCAAGAGATTTAGATTTCCAAAGGGTCAATACTCCAAGTTGTAGATGAAAAATATAGGGCCTTGCAAGATTGTGCATAAATTTTCAAATAATGCATATGAAATTGAGTTACCCAAGGGAGTTGGCATTTCACCTATATTCAATGTTTCTGATTTGTACCCCTTCATGTAGGGGATGTTGTTGTAAATGATGGAGCAGGTTCACAATCACTCTCAGATGTTGAATGGGACCAAGATCATTCACCTAGAAGACCTATGGAGTTGGAATGTATCATTGATACCAAGGAACTCAAGAAGACAAGTAACAAAGCATGTATCCAATATTTGGTCAAGTGGAAGGGTCTTCCCATTGACGATGCAATGTGGATGACTAAAGAAGAAATTCTCAAGCATGGTTGTATTGTTTTAGACCTCCATTCAAGTGGAACTTGATTTTTTCTCTCTGGAAGTATGATGTAGGGGCATCTTGTGATGCACCCTTGATGTACTTTGATTTCATCTTGCAAAAAAAAATATTTTGGTTTGTTTTGTGTCAATAAGGTCATTTAAGACCATTTGGGGTCATTTAGGTCAATTTTGGGATGTTTGGGTGTCATGTTGTCAAAAGTTAAATTTGCAACATGTTGTCATTCTTGTCAAAAAACTTGTAAAAGTTATCATTAGTGTTAACCAAGGATTTAGTGGTCATTTGGGAAGTTTCCAATGGTTTTAATATGATAAATATGCAATTTAATCTTGAGCACAAAGGTTGGAGAGGAGTTTGAATGAGAAACACTTCATTTTGCAAGTTCATTATTGATTTTTTCTATGAAAACTGACTGTAATTGGAATTGTACAAGCTGGTACATATTGGTATAGTCCTAGAACCAATTAAAAAAAATGGATAAGGGTCCTATATTTTGAATGCTTTTTATTTGGTAGAATTTCATTTAGTTTTATGCAAGATGTTGCAATTTTGGTGTGTGCAAGTCTAAACCCTACCTAGGGTTTCCAGGGAGCATAATTTAATCATGGGAAGAGTTCCCACCATCCAAAATTCATGAAATATAGTGGAAACCTTTTTACCATGTCTATCTACCTTCGTAAAAGTGGAGAGTTCCCAATGTGCATGTGTGAAGGAATTCTTGAAGACTATGTATGCAGAATTGCAAGGAAACGGTCCTAAAAAAACCTAGATTCAATGTTGTTTTGAAAAATCTATGCACTGTTGTGATTGGTTGGATGGAGAATCATTAGGGAATGTTATAAATAATCTACATAAGATAGGGATTTGTATGAAAAATTTTATTTCCTTTGTTTGAAGTCATTGCCTAGAATGCACCTAGTGGTAGAAAGTCCTAATTTGCATGAATCATTGTGTTAATCACTTGGTTGGGGTTATGAATGGTTGGGAACCCTTAGAATGTGTTGAAAAAATCCTACTCAAACCAATAATTCCATGTTCCATGTTTTCTTCAATGATTGAAATCCATTAGGATGGTGTTCCCATGTTTCAATGTGCATTAGGAAGCTTTTAGGTATTTTTTGAGATGAACCATTGTGTGAAGGGTTTAAAAATAGTCAACTTGTGTTAGGTTAAGTCCTTCCTCTACTTCAAAAACCGCAATGAGGATTATCTCACAATATATTATTTTTCGGATATAGTATATTATCGAGGCTCACTGCTAGGACACACTATCCTTAAAAGGCTCACAACTAGAGTTAAGTACAATACAGAATGGTATGGCTCACTGCCAAAAAATGAACTGATAATGTGCACCTATCTTGTGTTGAAGTTAATTTACTTTGAAGATCTAAATATGAAGTACTTTCTTGCTTAGCAATCACTCAAAAAATCTACTTTGATTATGAACTTCTACCACTGAACACCACTCACATTCAATGTCATTTATGTTGCACATCCACTTATCCCTCATACTTCCACACACCTTTTCAATTCCAAAATATCTCATATATATATATATATATATATATATATATATATATATATATATATACCCAAATACGTTACATACATCAATTAGGTCGGCCTAATTGGATGTAAATAAAATAATCGAAAATATTTCTTGTCAGCACCATATAATATTTAAAAACATCTTCTCACCCAAGAAAAATATGTAGTACTCAATTTCAAGTCAGAATGGGTCTGAAATAGATACAACTAATATCTATAAATTATAATTAATCTTCTCAACACGTATCATGCATTAGGTCAGCCAAGAATAGGATCTAATCACCAAAACTCTAATCAAACACATAATTATCAAAATAAATACCTTCCGAGTTTGGTATTACTTCAGTTTCTCTTTACATCAACATCAGAAGACTACCTTTAGGACCATAGCATCAAAACAACCGTCTCAAGAAAAAGCAGAATCTCCCATGTAGGTATACTAAACAGAGAGATGGATGTAGTATATAGAGTTGAAATTTTTCATTGATAACTTCCAATACACATCACAAAACTTTTCAAGAACTTAAATATAGACCACAACGCCATCAATAGAGAACACACAACCAAACCTTTGATAGATCAACTTTTGGTATAGTTAATACTATACACCAAATATACTTCCCATAATTTTGACATCAATGACAATATTGGGCTAGCTGAAACAACCTGTGTATGTACACCTCATGCTCATGTTTCCAGGAAACATCAATGAATATAGGCTCTCAAACTTCCAACAATCTCCCCATTTGTCATTGATGGAAACATGCATATCAAAAAAAGAAATCCATACTAATACAAAAGAACTGAATACTCCCTTTTTCAAAATTAATACTCCCCCTTACAAAACTGGCCTTGAATTTAAAAACTTCCAAAAATGTTTTTCTTTTCACTATCTATCTCTCTCCTTTTGACATCAATGGCAAAGTTCATGCAGGGGTCTAGTATATTTCCCTTGAATATATGTATGTATGCAAAAAACATGATCAAAAGGATATGAACATATTAACTTGAAGATGAATATTTTGTAAGATTCTTCAAGATATCCTTCCATGCATGTTTACCTTCTTTCCAAGAACCTTTTGCATGTGCAAGATTCTTGTATATTAATTCAAGCTTTGTTAAAGACTCTATATCTTTTTCCTTAGTGTTGGGTCTGATATTTATTTATGCTAGACTATCAGCACTAGAAAGGGAACTATATACAAGAGTGTTCCTTATTTTCACTAAATCTCTAAGTGCCACATACTACTTGATCACATTTGTTCTCTAAATCTGTAGGCTAAATAATTTGTCCTACAATTTCATGATGTAGGACCATCTCTAATTGTCCCTATCATTTTCCAAGATATAAACATTTGCTTGAATGCTCAATCGAGGTTCATTCTGACTTATTTTATTCTTTGCATTTAATGTCTATTTATACCAATCCAGGTATAAAGATATTAATTCATGAGCTTCTTCTTCACAATCCTAAACATTCTTCAATTCCTTCAAGACTTTGTGGTGTGCATCTGCACATTTCTTTCTAATGCCTTCTAGATTATCTTATGTAGTTCTTGGTTTCTCTTTCAATCCGAAGATATATGCTTTCAATGAATCAACCATACTCCTGGGATTTTCCAAAGTGGACGTAGATGAATTAAAGTTAGCACCAAGTACCACTTCTTGTAAATATTTTAATGCATCATCTAGTTCTTGTATTCTTGCACTTCCATGCTCATCTTGGGTTACCTCAAATTGACTTCCTTCTTGTTTTGTGATCTCTTGCATAATAGCAACACTTTTTCTCTTCTTTCCTATTATTTTTTACTACCAGAGGCTTCTATCATAGGCTTTTCTTCTGACTCTATTTTGTTGGGGTTCTTTGGAGTTTCAAGAAGCATTTTTGTATAATGATCAACTTCCTCCATAGTTACTTCATAATATAACTTAGAAATCCACACAAGTCTGGGCTCAACTGCTTCCATGTGAAAAAAATCAATAGAGGCAAGGAAATTGATGTCTCAAGAGTATTTTTCCACCACATTTTTTAGAATCCTTGTCCTATTATTCATCCTCATTTGAAACATTCCAAAGAAGGTTGCAATAGTAATTTCTTGAGCATCCAAACCACCAAGATTCATCATGAGATTCCTTATATGGTGTGCTATCGGCTCTATATTTTTCCATTCAACCTTTCCAATAGCTAGTATCTCCATGAAGTAAAAGAGTAAGAAAATTATTAAAGTTTCGTACTAGAATGTACTTGTCTTATTCTTTTTTATTTCTTTCAAATTATTCATTAGTTTTTGTCGAAGTAGCTCACAAAGATCATATTTCATACCATTCTTAATCATGTCAAATGCAATATATGCAGTAGTAGTAGAGAATGTATATTCATTAATAGGTAAGAAAATTTTATGTCCAATAAGCATTGTGGCATATCGGATAGCCAAATTTTTAATTGTACTCAAGACAAGTTCTTTTCCTTCAAGATTTGTGTTAGTCATTTTCATTAATTCTTGATTATTGATAGACTTCCGCCTCATATTTGGTCCAAAGGACCACAACTCAATCACATCCCTTATAGATTCTCCAATTATCAAGTGCAACATCAATCAAAATAGACTCATCATGAATCTTACTTAAAGAAATTTGAATGTGCTTCTTGTCGAATTCAAATAGTGGAAATTTCCACCATACATCCAATTTTTTTTCCAGTAGGGTTTTCTATGCATCAGAGTTTTCTTCCAATTTATTTTTCCACAAGATACTTAATCAAATAGGTTACATTTCTTCTATTTTATTATAAATATATGCATAAATATCTTGAGTAGGAAAAACTTTAAGGGGAATTCTAAAAAATGCACCGACTAAATCTTTTGATAGATTTTTGAAATAATGCCTCTTTAATTTAACTTGTGATTTTTCTAAAATTTTCATTACCTTCAAACCATCCATTGCATTGAAAATAAAAATTCTGGAAATGAATTATGTAAGTAGAATATCTCTTGAATTTTCTCCAATGAAGAATAGAGTTTGATGTTTATCTTCCAAAGCATGCCTTGAATCCACTTCCTCTTCTTCAATTTGAATTTCCTTTGCATCAAATGAACTTGTCTTCTCAAATATTTTTTTAAACTCCATTATTTGACCCATATCAATAAATGTGTCAACAATAAGTGCTGCAAAAGAATCTATCAAACTTTGAGCCTTAATATCCATAGTTAATCTATAGATGCTTTGAAAACTTCTGCATCGCAATATTTCCTTCCACAACTTTCTTCAATAGCTTTATAAATTCCATTTCCAATATATATCTTCATGTCACGACTTGACACCTAGTATTTCAAGGGGTTTTAGAATTTTTATGTTATTGCTCCCCCTAATCCATTGCATGGGCTTAGTTTCTAATGGGATTGTCTGCACCAGGGGACGACACTGATAAAATTGATAATTCAGATTATCCTTCCTTTCTCCAATTCCTTTCTATTTCCATCTTAACCTCTTCCAAATCAATCTTAATGATTGGTTCATATCTCTTTACCAGATAGTCACTTTTCATATATCTACTTCTACAGTCTCTAGAAAAGTGTCCTCATTTGTTGCAATTATAACAAACAACATTATTCCATCCAAATTGTCCCTTTTTTAATCTATATTTGTACTTATTAGCCTTGTGTCCAAATAAATAGCAGTGATAACAATAGCCATTGAATGGAAAAATTATCCGATTCAACTTCTAACTTTTGCATTCTATAGCTTTATGTCCAATTATCTTGCACTTAAAACATTGACTGAAGAATGATAAAGTATTTTGATTCATTTCATTATTTTGTTTCATTTTATTTCCACAATCTTTTTCCCTATGTGTCCAAAACTATTACAAGAAAAATAGACACCATTAAAAGGTAAGTACCTTTGAACATTAGGTTTTCTGATAGGAATCCTTTCATCATTTCTTCTTTGGTTCTTGAATTGTCTACCATTGCTTTGAGTCTTCATGTGAAGGGATTTATTTTCTTTTGAACTTTTTCCTTCTTCAAATCCCAAACCACTTTTTTCCTTAAAGGTTTTTTGTCCTGCAATCAATTTATCCAGCATTGTAGAGCTTGCCATAAATTTATCTTCATGTCTTCTTGCCTTTTCCTGATCTGATTTCAGAACTACCACTTCTTGTTCAAGCTTTGCACATTCATCCATGTTTCTCTATATTTCAGCTTTATGACAATCTTCATTTTTCTCTTTTCTTCCAATTGTTCTTTTAGTCGTGTGATGTCCTCATCTACTTTCTTCAACTGATCATTGACTTCACTAAATATTTCCTTCAACTTCTTAATGCACTCATTTTTTCCCTTTAGGCTATCCTTCAAATCTTTATTTTCGTTTGTATGTTTAGTAGAGATCTCTTTTGGAGGAATAAGAAACTTTTTATCTTCCATGTATTCAAATTTCAAGACCTTCCTCAAGTTGTTAGACTTCTTAAGAGGAACCAAGCTCTAATACCAATTTTTGAATACCTCAAATACTAAGAGGGGGTGAATCAATATTCCATTAAACCATTTAGCTATAAACCATCCAATTATTAAAGCATGTTTAACTACAAACAAGAATGAAGACATTAAAATAAATGTGACATGATAAGACACATCAACACCAAATTTTTATGTGGAAAACCCAAAATGGGAAAAACCACGATGAGGATTAGCTCATAATATATTACACGGGATCATTGCCTTGACACACTATCCTTAAAAGACTCGTAGCTAGAGTTAAGTAAAATACAAAATGGTATGGCTCACTACCAAAATATGAATTGATAAAGTGCACCTTTCTTGTGTTGTAGTTTAGTTCCTTTGAAGCTCTGAATATGAAGTGTTGCCTTGCTTAGCAGTCACTCAACAACTTTGCATTGATTTTGAAATTATACCACTGAACACCACTCACATCTAATATGTCATTTGTGTTCATACATCCATGTATCCCTCATATTGCAACACACCTTTTCAATACCAAAATATCTCATATATATACCCAAATATATTGCATACATCAATTAGGTCAACCTTGTTGCAAGTATGGATGTGTTTGGTGGTGTTTTCATTAATGTTGTCATTGATGTCAACACTGTATAGGTTGAAAATTTTGGTTTTTGCAAAGTGCTTTTGAGAAATTTTGAGAAATAATGAAACTTGTGTTGAAGTGTGTTTTGAGCGTGCTCCAGTATTGTGGTCCACACTTTTTTTGTGTTAATCCTACGCCTATGTGGATCTGTATGTGTGTTCATAAGCTTAAATGGATTGTATATTTCAAGTTTCAGCTTCTGGTTTGATGAAGAGAAGAAGATATGTTCACTAGTGTTTGAACTGGTTTTCTAGAACTACTTGTTTGTGGACTAGGAGAAATGTTTTGACTCTGCGGTCTTCTGATATATGGTTTCAGATCTTGCGGATTTGAGAGATGACTATTTCTGATGATTTTTGAGTTTTGACAAAATTTCTTGTGGTTTGGCACTCTGAAAGGCCTTCTTCGGAGTCTTTGTGTTTTTGATGATTGTCTTGGTTGAACTGGTGAAGTGTTCTCTATGAATTAATTTTGTTGAATTTATTGTGGATGTATCTAAGTTGTTCTCAAAGATGGTAAGATGATTGGTGAAGTGTTTTGAGCAATCCGCGTGTGTTTATCTTGTTGGAGATGCACGTACTTTAAAGATTATTGGTGTTTTCATTAGGTTTAGTTGACCTACTGTCTACACATTACATTTGGCTTTTTCATTGACTTGAAGAAGTGTGTGCAAGCTTCAAAATGTTATTTGGGTCCTAAATTAAATATATATTTGGTCCCCTCATATTCTTATCCACCGTGGGAATGTTGAGTAGCCGACCTAGTTTAAATTTGTAAATGAAATTGTATAGATGAACTTGGAGAATTTTCCTAAGGTTGAAGATGGTATAAATACAAGTTAACTTGTAGTGAATTTCATATCCATCCATCATTCGATCCGAGCAAGAGAAGAGTGTCTGAACAAGTGTGAAAAGTAGAGTGTGGAAGAGCGAATTACGGCAACAATACTTCATTGTATTCATAATCTTTCAATCAAGTTGTGAAGTGTGAGGAACTACTAGTAGTGGATATTTATCTAGTTCTTTATATTTTTTTGTAGGAAATGATCCTCTCTTTCTGGAAAGTGAGTCCTAAGGTAGTGAACCCTTGATTTGGGTAGTGAGCCTTTGTATTTGGGAAATGAGCCCTTGATCTGGGTAGTGAGCATTTATATTTAGGCAGTGAGCGCTCTGGCAGTGAGCCTTTTGTATCTAGTATTGTGTTACTAATATACTGTGAGTTAATTCTCACCGTGGTTTCTCCCTGATTAGGGTTTTCCACTTAAATTTGGTGTCTTTGGTGTTGTGTTTTTGTTATCTACATTTTCATGTTCACACTTAATAATAAATTGAAGATAAAGTGGAATTGATTAAGTTAAGAAGTAAATAATTTGATAGAACTGATTCACCCCCCTCTTAGTTGTATTGTTCATTTCAAAAATTGGAATCAGAGCTTTGGTTCCTCGATGAAAAGCTTAACCGCTTGAGGTAGATCAAATGGCACACAAGTTGTAGCTTCCTATTTTTGATGGAGCTTATTACAGTGACTGGAAAGAGTAGATGAGAATTTATCTAATTTCACTCATTTTTAATACCTATAAAGCTATGGAGACAAAGTATGTGATTCTAGCAACCGGACCTTCCTATGCTAATGAGGTTGCATCTTTTTAAGAAAATGAAAGAGCAAGGTTTGCTATCTTTATTGCTTTATCTAAAAATAAAAGAGCAAAATTTCTTTCTCTGACTACAGCAAATGAAATGTGGACAAAATTGAAAGACATTTATGAAGGAAATGAGAAAGTAAAATTTTCAAGGAAAATAATGTTCTGCTAAGCAAAAATTTGAAAATCTAAGAATGGAAGATGGAGAATACATTGCAAGCTATTATCAAAGAGTTGAAACTATAGCAACTGAAATTAAGAATCAAGGTGGTACCATGAAGGATGAAGATATAATTGAGAATATCTTAATGACCTTACGAGACAATTATAGTGATAAAGTATCTGCACTTGAAGAAAAGTATGATCCAAATACATTCACTAAGGAACATCTATTTCATGTCTTGATTGCATTGAGATGAGAAAATTTGCAAGAGATAAGGAGAAGACTGAAATATCCTTTAAAGCCATGAAGATAGAAGATGGTGATGATTATGATGATGATGCAGAAGATTTGGAAGCAAACATCACAAAGAGATTGAAGAAAGGTACTAGTAAATACAAAGGTAAGTTGTCTTTTAAGTGTTTCAGTTCTGGAAATATTGGTCATTATGCATCAAGATGTCCTAATAGAGCTACTCAAAAGAAGAATAAGGATAATAACAATAATTACAAGGATAAGAAGGATAGGAGGTTCACGAATTTGTATTATGTTAACAAAGATGTAGGAATTTCTGATGATGAATCTAACCTTGAGGAAGACAAAGATGAATGTATATTTTTAGCCTTGGAAAAGAAATGTGCAAAAGAACCTAGTCTAGAGTGTAAGAAGGATAAATCAAAAGGCACTCTGGTAACTTATTTTCATTCTAGATAGGATGAATACTTTTGGGTAATTGGCAGTGGATGCTCAAATCATATGACTGGAGATAAGAGTAAGTTTACTAAACTTGAGAAGTATGTTGGAGGCATAGTCATATTTGGAGATGATTTTGGTGCTAAGATAGTTGGTAAAGGAGCAATAATATTTGATGGAAAATATAACACTAATGATGTCTATTATGTAAAGGGTTCAAGGTATAATCTCTTAAGTGTTCAAAAAATGTGCAGCAAAGGTTTTAAGCTTGTGTTTCACAATAACATGTGAGATCAGAAAAGGATCTGAAACTATCATTGCAACTAGAAGAAGAACTCATCAAAACATCTATCAACTCAAAGGTGGTGATGGTTAGTGTTTTTTTTCCTAGATTAGTGAGAGTTGTCTCTAGCATCAGAGGATGGGACATGTGAATTTTGATAATCTGGTCAGGATCAGTTCTAAAGAATTTGTGAGAGATCTACCTAGAATCATAAAGCCTTCAAATTCAATCTGCAGAATTTTTCAGATGGGAAAACAAACAAGGAACGGTTTTAAAGAAAGGGATCAATCATCTACCAGAATGCTATAATTAATCCATACAAACCTTTGTGGTCCTACAAGAATAGGAATCCTAAATCGTGATAGGTACTTTATGCTTTTAATTGATGAATACTCTAGGATGGAATTGGTTACATTTCTTAGAGAAAATTCTCAAGCTCTTGATAGATTCAAGGTGTTTAAGGCAAGAGTAGAAAATGAGGCAAACCTGAGAATAAAATGTTTGAGATCTGATAGAGGTGGAGAGTTCAAATTTGGTGAGTTCAATGCATTCTATGAAGAGCATGGTATAAAAGGACATTATTCTACTCCTAGAACCCCACAGCAAAATGGAGTTGTAGAGAGAAAGAACTGGACTATGCAAGAGGTTGCAAGAACTATGATGAAAGAAGCAAATGTTCCTAATATATATTGGAGAAAATCTATTCACACTATTGTTTACATTCTTAACAAAGTTCAAGTCAGAGGTAACAGCACTAAGACCCCTTGTGAGTTATGAAATGGTAAGACTCATAATGTAAAATACTTTAAGGTATTTGGTAGTAGATGCTATATTAGAAGAGATGAAGAAAATCTTCGAAAATTTGATGCTAGATGTGATGAAGGAATTTTCCATCGATATTAAAATAACAGTAAGGTCTACAGATGTTTTAATAAGAGGCTAAGGAAAATGATTGAAAGTACTAATGTGAAGGTTAATGAAGCTATGTATAGACCGGTAGAAATAACTGAAGTTGAACTTGATGAACCAATCTGTGTGCAAATACAAAAAGAAGAAAAAGAAGAGAAAGAAAAAAGTGAAGAAGAATAAATTCTGGAACCTGCACCCAAGACTCCTAAATATGTTTAGAAAAATCATCCGGAGAAACAAATAATTAGAGACAAAAGTGAAGGAGTGAAGACAAGAAGCAAAGTGGCTGAGGTAAACTTGTGTTTACTTCCAAGATAGAACCTAACACTGTGAATGAAGCATGTGATGATGAAATTTGGGTTAGATCAATGAAAGAGGAACTACAATAGATAGAGAAGAATGAGATATGGGAACTAGTCCCTAGACCTATAAACAAGAATTGAAATGGTTCTAAATGGGTATTCAGAAACAAACTAAATGAAGATGGTGAAGTAGTAAGGAATAAAGCAAGACTTGTATGCAAAGGATATTCATAGGTTGAAGGAATAGATTTAGAAGAAACTTTTTCACCTATAGCAAGGATGGAAGCCATTTTGATGTTCTTGGAATTTTCAGCTCATAAAGACTTCAAAGTATATCAGATGGATGTCAAATCTTCATTTTTGAATGGAGAACTGAAGAAGAAGTATATATGGAGTAATCAAAAGTCTTTTCACTATCAAAAAAACCGGACATGGTTTGTAAGTTAAAGAAAGGATTATATGGACTGAAGCAAGCTACTAGAGCTTGGTATGCAAGATTGGATAGATATCTGACAAAGCAAGGTTTTAGCAAAGGGTTTGTATGAAAAAAATATTTACTTCAAGGTTAAGAAAGACAAGATTCTGATAGTTGTGGTTTATATTGATGACATCATTGTTGGTGGTAATGAAGGTATGTGTACGATGTTTTCTGAAGAGATGCAAAAAGAATTTGAAATGTCTATGATTGGTGAACTGAATTTCTTCCTTGGACTCCAAGTTAATCAAACTGACAAAGGAATATTTATTTCAAAATCTAAGTATGTTAAGAAATTATTAAAGAATTTTGGAATGGATGACTCTAAACTAGTGTGTACCCCTATGGTAACTGGATGCAAGCTAAGTAAGGATGATGAATCTGCTAAAGCTAATCAGAGCATATACAAATCCATGATTGGTGGAATTTTATATCTTACTTCTACTAGACTAGACATTATGCATGTAGTATGTTTAGTTACAATATTTCATGTAGAACAAAAGGAAGCACATGTTAAATCTGTGAAGAGAATATTCAAATATCTTAAAGGAGCTCTAGACTATGGACTATGGTATCTGAAGGACAATGATTTCACTTTGAATTCCTACACTGATGTTGATTGGGTTGGATGTGTAGATGATCGGAGGAGTACAAGTGTAGGAGTATTATTTTTTGGAGGAAGATTAGTTTCATGGTTGAGCAAGAAATAGGATTCAATTTCTTTATCCACCGTAGAAGCTAAATATAATGCAGTAGCATCTTGTTGTACACGGGTACTTTGGATGAGGCAAAATTTAATGGACATAAGTATGGTGAATAATGAACCTAATTCTATCTATTGTGACAATACAAGTGTTATAAAAATTTCAAAGAATTTGATGATGCATTCTAGAACAAAGCATATATCTATCAAGTATCACTTCTTGAGGGAGAAAGTATTGAGGAATGAAGTTAGACTTGAATATGTACCTATCAAAGAACAATTTGCAAACATATTCACTAAAGCCCTTCCAAAGGATACTTTTTTGTATCTCAGAGGGAATTTAGGATTTTCTATCCCTCCTTCTTTGAACTAAGTGCACATGGCTCGGTGCATCAATCTAGTGGATTCACTGACTCTTTTGTTTTGGACTGATAATTGAGGTCTACTCCTCAGGGGGAGTAGAGAAGTGCATTATTGCAATATGTAATGTGGGTGTACTCCTTAAGGAGAGTGAACAGAGATTTGTTTGTCAAGAATTTATTTTGAAATTGATGTCAAAGGGGGAGAGAGAATCATGTGAAAATTCTTGGCATGTTGTTGTTGTCAAACAGATTGCACCCAAGTGCTTGACTGTTGAAATTCAACAATCTGTTGAAACATTGGAACTAATTCCGGGTTGTGGGTACCCTATAAGGAATTAGACCTCCAGATTCTAGGTTGGTTCCTATTGTAATTTCTTGATTAATAATAGAAAAATTTGTTGGAAAAGGGAGAAAGACTAAATCTAAATTCTAAACTTTAAAACTTAACTGTGGTGATGCGCCTAATTGGAAAACTTAAGACAACAGATTAATTCACAACTGATTCTTCATGAGTCTATTTTCATAACTCAGATTGAACAACTCAACTGCATAATTGATTCACAGAAAGGCTAGATAAATCATTTTTTATGAAGGAAAAATACTTTCACAACTTAAATAAATGAATATATTATGAGCACAATTTATGACCTGCAACTAAGAATGTTTTTCCTATGCACATGCATTCATGAATGTGATACAAATTTAAAGGTTTCAATGTGAAACACAATAAATTTGCATCCAAAACACTCATAAGACACAACACCTAAATCCAAGAAGGCTAATACTTGACTCACAATAATAACAGAAGGAAAAAATCTACAAAATACACACTAGCATAACCTGTAAACCTGCTACTATATTAATCTGAAAAACTGAGTTACAAATAATTCCCTTAGCAGAATGCAAAGAAGGAAAAACAAGAACTAGGAAAAAATAATTAAGTTTTTCCAATATTTACAAAAGGCCTTCAAAAAAGAATGGAGATGGAACTGAAAGTCAATTTCAATGAGAAAATGATAACTCCAAGGCAATTTACGAGAAAGAGCAAAAAATCTTGAAAAAGAGGCTCCAATGCATGCAAAAATGAGCGCATGATGGTCCAAACTTGTTGTCAAGTCATAACTGAAACATGCAGCACTCTAATTGAACCACAAATCCCTGAAAAGGTGTGCCCAAGCATGTGAAAACCACCTCATTTGCATCAATCCGCCCATGCCTAACTAGAACTCCATCTTGCTTAATATTTTATGCTTGCATTATTAGAATAACTTAACTCAATGTTATTTTCCCTAAAAATAGTTGTATTAATTAAATGATTTATAATTTAAACCATTTAATTTTTATAACTTCACATGAGTGACCAAATATAACATTGAATTGAGTTACTATAAGATGTGAAGTATGAAAAAGCCGCCACCACACTTAGCATAATTTTTTTTCAAACATTACCGCTATCTCCATGCCTTTTATTATAAGGTCGACCACATGACTAGGCTCTTTGACTTTAAATTCATTACCACGGGACAAATAATGAAATGATTATTAATTTAAAATCCCATTCAATAAGACTTCACTTGGAATTAGGGATTTGGTAAAAACCACGAACCCTAAAAGAATACCATCATTTTTACACTTTGACCTATTTGCAAACTCAAAGAGAAACCTTGCTACGCCGCCATTGGAAAACTTCATGGAGTTATCGATTTGATTTTCATATCATCAAGGTTATTCTGGGGCTTCTTTTATAGTTCGACACTCCTTGGACAAGCCTAGTAAGTTGTTTATCAAAATATTTCATGGCTTCCCTAGTATTTTGAAAGATTTCCTGACTTTGATGTTTGTTCCTGCCACCATAGATATGTGCCTCTACTACGACTCTGAGATTTCTCTGGTAGAAACTGAGACTTCTATTTTGAAATTTCATAGATGGGCTCGAACCCTAGGTCACAACATGAGAAAATCAATGAAATCTTTCTCAAAAACTTTTGTTAAAGGCCACGGCTTTTGTCCTTCATGCTGAAGATAAAACTTTTGAGTATGTATCTCTTCTTTTATTGGTTTTTTTTATTTTTTTTTGGCCGCCATGAGAAACTTGTGGTTCTTTTTGTATAGCATATATCACGGCCTCTGTAATCTCAAGAAATGATAGAAATTTGGCTTAAAATTCTTTCTCCTAACCGCCATGGTTATGTTTTTTTTCATGTGTTCAAAAACTATAACCATTTTGTAAATGGTTTTCTGGGCATGATACTATTTAAACCGTGACTTGTGTATTCTCCTCCAGTTGAGACGTGGTAAGCCTACCTGTAGCTTTTCATTTTCCTTTCTCTAGAAATATATGAAACTCTTCTCTTGTATTCATTGCCAAGTCATTCCTTAATATGTTTGAATAGTGTTTCTTTTTATTTTAATGTTTGAAAAAAACCTTCAAAACACTTGATATATTCAAAGGCCTTTGATATCTAACACCCCTGCCCAGCTATATTTTCCTTTCTTAAATACATGAGACTATCCCTCTAATTAATGCATGTTGAATTCATGGTTGTTGCTTATATGCCTTTGTGACTGTAATATCCATGCACAAAATATTGTATTTCTTTCCTTATAAAGCTTTAAAAACTTGAAAATTTTTGACAATAATAAACATTTTTGGATATTACTTGCATCTTCATGGTTGCGGCCAGATCTGTAGATCATCTTGCATTTATGATATAAATGATATTTATGGAAGAGTGGAAGTGAAATAATAACTATCTTTGTCAACTGTCATTTTGTGTTACTCTCCTTGCTCCTATAGGCCGTAGGGAAGGAACTCCTGAGTAGAGGCCTTCACATCTTCCTTACTGAATTGTAATGATTTTGGTGAACCAACAAAAGGATTTTTGCATTAACCCATGGGGGGTTTCACTCCAGGCAGGCTACTTCATGCATATTCTAAAAATTTCACTTAAAATTCGGCCTGGGTCTTACTTGAAATAGACTGCCATGATAATATACCATCTTTGTTTATTTACCTGTTTAAAAGTACATGGCCGCCATGAAGAATTCAGTCCTGACTCTTTCATTGATAATCTCTATTATGTTGTTGTTCCATTTTGACTGTACTTTGTGGTTTATTGTGACTAGAAACTATGAGTTTCCTTCATTTCATTTAGCTCTGTAAGTTCAACATATTACAATTATATGAAATATAGATGTTGATTGTGTCTTATCATTGTAATGGAACTATTTAGTTCAGCATTGACTCCTATTCTCATTTTGTTCAGTGTTGAAAAACTAATTAGTAGATGCTCTTGTCAAAATTTTGTGTACCTGACAGTGCTGACGTTCTAATAGAATTTCACTAGGAACTGCGTTGCACATATACACCATCATGACTTATTTGAAATACATTGCTGAAATTGTATCTTTCTGTAGATTACCTTACAATGAGGCTTTGTCTAGCTAGTATGTGAATCCTTCACCATGATACCTTGATTCCTCTTTGTAGGTATGGTGAATATCTCTGTAAACGGTGACTGTCACCACCTTATTTCCAATGTTATGTTTGAGCATGGTGAAAACTATATGGAATACCCAAAACCTCATGAGATAGCTTAATGCTTAAAATTTTGTTTCCTTTCTCTTTAGTGTAAAGAGGCTCGATACTCCATTTAAATGTATCATGAAAATGAAAAGAAGATCTTGAAACATTTAAATGTATTCTCGAAATTGACGAGTTCCTCATGTTATTTTTCAGAAACTTTTGAAATAAAGGTTGCTTATTATTATTATATTCCTTGTTTCAACAGCTCTCCTGATGACTGTTCTGACAATATTTAAGAACTCTCATATGTAACTTGAGAGTGTGTCTTCCTCAATATGTTAAGATCAACCCTTTTGGGAGCCCGTTTTACTCCACATATCTTATAAAATGATCACGAACATAAAAACCATGTTCCTACACAGTGAACAAATATGTTAGCAAAACATTGCGATTGAGAGCTTCCTCTTTT
Source organism: Sequoiadendron giganteum (assembly GCA_007115665.2). Taxonomy (NCBI): domain Eukaryota; kingdom Viridiplantae; phylum Streptophyta; class Pinopsida; order Cupressales; family Cupressaceae; genus Sequoiadendron; species Sequoiadendron giganteum. The sequence goes on along the minus strand of CM021108.1, from coordinate 205,673,464 downwards.
CCTTATGCTCTTTGAATTTTTGTAATCATCTGATGGATTCCTGATCGACCGTATTCTATATTTTTGTTGGTAGCATAGGCATATGATAGGATTTGATTCGCATTGCTCTCACAACACTTTCATCATACTTGCATGCACACGGAGCTTGGAGCTGGAATTGGAGCTGGAGCTGGAGCTATCATCACAAATGAAGACCTCAATTGTCAACGATTTGTCATACTAGGCAATGACAAATCACTTTCTACCCTATGCTTTCCTTATTTTCAGTTGTTTATCTTACCTTTCTTCATGCACCCTTTATTTGATTGTAAAAATCAAATTGAGTATCTCCCACGACTTGTGTGGGATTCTAGTTTGTACATTATAAATAAAACAAAAAACATTATGCAAACTTATGATATCATTTTGAATTTTTTTTTGCTTAATGTCACTAAAATTTACATTGTAATGAAACAATGCACAATAATGAGTACTTTAGCAGAAGTTTTTGAACAACTTGTGTACCTTGGCTTGAATTTATAATTTAGCTCTACCTGTTTGAGCTGGTAGTGAAAAATAGGTAACAGTTGTCTCATCTGAAAATCATGTAGGATGTGGGAGAGAGAATCATGTGAAAATTCTATGCTTGGCAAGTTGTTGCTTCTAAGAATCATGTACATTGTCTTTGATGGTTTTTTGCATCAGGTGTTGCCATCAATGACAAAGTTGGAGATTGTTGCAAGTATGGATGTGTTTGGTGGTGTTTTCATTGATTTCAACATTGTGTAGGTTTACTAAGTTGGTTTTTGCCAAGTGCTTTTGATAAAATTTGAGAAATAATGAAAGTTGTGTTGAAGTGTGTTCAGAGCGTGCTCCAGTATTGTGGTCCCACACTTTTTTGTGTGTTGATCCTATGCCTATGTGGATCTGTAGGTGTGTTCATAAGCTAAAATGGATTGTATATTTTGAGTTTCAGCTTCTGGTTTCATGGAGAGAAGAAGATATGTTCACCGGTGTGTGAACTGGTTTTCCAGAACTACTTGTTTGTTGACTGGGATAAATGTTTTGGCTTCGCAGTCTTCTGATATTTGGTTTTAGATCTTTTGGATATCAGAGATGACTATTTCTAATGATTTCTAGGTTCTAACAAAATTTATTATGGTTTGGCACACCGAAAACCTACTCCAGAGTCTATGTTTTTTTGTTGATTGTCCTAGTTGAACTGGTGAAGTGTTCTCTATGAATGAGTTTTGTTGAAGTTATTGCAGATGTATCTAAGTTGTTCTCAGAGATGGTAAAATGACTTTTGAAGTGTGTTGAGCAATATGCATGTGTTTATCTTGTTGGAGATGCACGTACTTCAAATATCATTGGTGTTTTCATTAGGTTTGGTTGATCTGACGTCTACACGTTACATTTGGTTTTTGCATCGAATTGAAGAAGTATGTGCAAGCTTCAAGATGTTATTTGAGTCCTAAATTAAATATTTATTTGGTCCCCTCACATTCCTATCCACCATGGGAATGTTGAGTAGCCGACCTAGTTTGAATTTGTAAATGAAATTGTATAGCCGACCTTGGAGAATGTTCCTGAGGTTGAAGATGGTATAAATACAAGTTAAGTTGTAGAAAATTTCGTATCCATCCATCATTTTCTTTGAGCAAGAGAAGAATGTGTGAACAAGTGCAAAAAGTAGAGAGTGGAAGAGCAAATTGTGGCAAAAATACTTCATTGTATTCATAATATTTTGATCAAGTTGTGAAGTGTGTGGAACTCCTAGTGGTGGATCTTTATCTATTATTTTGTATTTTTTGTAGGCAATGAGCCTCTCTTTCTAGACAGTGAGTCCTAAGGCAGTGAGCCCTTGATCTCGGTAGTGAGCCTTTGTATTTGAGCATTGATCCCTCTAGCAATGATCCTTTTGTATCTAATATTGCATTACTACTATACTGCGAGTTAATCCTCACCATGGTTTTTCCCTCATTATGGTTTTCCATGTAAATTTGGTGTCTCTAGTGTTGTGTTTCTGTTATCTGCATTTTCATGTTCACACTTAATAATAGATTGAAGATAAAGTGGAATTGATTAATTTAAGAAGTACATAATTTGATACAACTGATTCACCCCCCCTCTCAGTTGTCTTGTGCATTTCAATAGACCTAATTGGATGTAAACAAAATAATCCAAAAATAGCTCTTTTCAACACCATATAAGATTTAAAACCATATTTTCCCCCAAGGAAAACATGTAGTACTCAATTTCAAGTCAACATGGATCTGAAATAGATTCAACTAACATCTATAAAGTATAATTAATATTCTCAACACGTTTCATGCATTAAGTCGGCCAAGAATAGGACCTAATCACAAAAACTCTAATCAAACACATACTTCTCAAAATAAACACCTTCCAAGTTCGATATTACTTTATTTTCTCTTTACATCAACATTAGAGAGACTTCCTTTAGAACCACAACATCAAACCAACCTTCTCAAGAAAATGTGAAATCTCCCATGTAGGTATATTAAACAAAGAGATGAATGCAATATATAGAGTTAAACTCTATCATTGATAACTTCTAGTACACATCAGAAAACTTCTCGAGAACTTAAATATAACTATATGAATCATTCATAATGATATAATTAAGAGAGAAGAGTTACATCTCTTCTAGCGGTGAACTGTGGACCCAGAAACCAATGCACTAGACCACAACACCATCAATAGAGAACACACAACCAAACCTTTGATAGATCAACTTTTGGTATAGTTAGTACTATACACCAAATATGCTTCCTACAATGTTCATATCAATGACAACACTGGGCTATCCAAAAGAACCTATGTATATACACCTCATGCTCATATTTCCAAGCAACATCAATGAAGATAGACTCCCAAAATTCCTATAGATAGTTAACTTAATTTTTGGAAATCAAGTTGTACCTAATTTGGGAAACAAAGTAAAAGATTATATTTTAAATTTAAAGATAAAAATATATTAACCAACATATTTTTGGTGACCCGACTAGGGAAAGAACAAAGATAATTATAAGGTTTCCTTACACGCTCTTGTTTGATTCTTTCATGAGTAAGTATAGTTTTACCACATAACGACATCTTCCCTGTACTTTAGCTAAATTTAAATTGGGTTCAAGTAGAACAAGAAGACATATTATTAGAGAAAAACAACTTTTCATGGAGGTTTAGAAAGAGTGCAAAAGAGAATCACAAAGCCAACTAGGTTTAGAAAAAGAAGGGGAGTTAGGTGAAGAACTTACAAAACTGAGACCCGAACAATAGTTAATTAGCATTGATATATTTTTTTTTAATTTCTAGAGCTCATATCAAAAGAGGAGTTCTTAAACCTTACTAGCTACATGAGATTCCAAATGATATACCAAAGGTGAAAGGAGGAGGGGCAATATTGATCTAGCTTTCAAAGCTTTACAAGCGGGTAATTTCTCTATTTATGCATGTATGAATAGGATAATTATATCTATAAGTATGTCATCTTCATCAAAATTAGGGGTACACTATTCTCCCAACTATCAAGACCTTATTCTACATGGTACTATAGTTCCCATAGTTGTTAACTTTACACATAACATGGCTCATCAATTCCTAGTTCGATGGAGGCACCCATAGGACCTTTGGCCCTTGGCATTTAGTTGTATGGATTTCCTTAAGGTTCCCAAAAACCTCTTCCTAAATTCAAAGGATATGGTAAGGTTTCCACTGATGAACATATTAATAATTTATTGTTGCATGTGGGGTGTTTGGTGTACAACATGAAGACGTAGCAGTTATTTTATTCATGGAATCACTAGTTGATATTTCTATTGAATAGTTCTATCACCTCCCTAATTCTTCTATTAATTCATGGGAAGCAATGAGAACCAAATTTGAGAATAGATTCAAAAGAATGAAAGATGAACATTGTTTCTTGCATAATTAACTCAACTAAAGAAAGAGGTTCATGTACCTATGAGGGAATTCATGGCTAATTTTAATAAATTGGTGAACAAGATTAATAATGCAAAATACCTACTCCAAATAATTAAAAATGCTTCTTCATCATTGCATAACCACCGGAAGAGCATGGGTATACAATTTGGATCTAGTGTAGAACATGGTAATCATATTAGAAGATGATCTAATTACTACAAGAAAATGAAAAAGAGAATTGCATTCAAGTAAATCTCAAGTATCTACCTCATCAGACCCTATGGTTACAACACTAGCTAATGAAATAATTGATTTGAAGAGACAAAAGCCCAAAAACTCCCAACCATACCAAGATGTACCCAAGAAGGGAAGTCTACAACCAAATAATAAAACTCTCCCTCTACCTCCCACTCAACAAATATTGGCTATAGAAGCACCACTAGGTGGGGATAAAAAGACTATGTGTACTTTCCTCTTAACTATAGATCACGATGGAGAAAACTTCCCAGAAACGAACAGATTTATGCAAATGACTAGCATAAAGGAGGTTATTGAGGACATTACTGATGAGGAAGGTGGTTCTAATTATTATGGTGACTCTACCATTGGTTTTCTTGAATATGAATCAAACTCAAAGAGAGGAAAATATATTTACACTACTTTAGACAACTCTTCATGTGTAACATTAACTCGATGTCAAAAAAGTAAAATCAAAAAGGTACATAGAATACCCCTAAATTCTTACTAACCAAAATCTAATGCTTCGTATAAATATGGTTCTTCTTCTCAAGGAAATCATATTTTTTTATAAAATAGTCACAAAATTATTGATTCATCATTAATTGAAAAATATTTTAGTTCTTTTGATATAATAGATTCTGCAAAAAAATCAAAGATACAGATTTCATAGGTAGAATATTTGAAAATGAATCCTAAGGAAGTAGACAAATTTGTGAGGTGAGATGTGTGAAATCTGAGTGTTCTAAAACTTGTTTAGCCTCGGATGAGGAGAGCCATCATCTAGGCTATCCACTGGTAGAAAAATTCTCACATTAAATAATCCTGGCAAAAAACCTAATCCTTTCTATGTGTCTCTCTTTATTAATGGATATAGGTCAAGTAACTAGATTATTGACTTTAGTGCTTTTGATAATGTTATTCTTGCGAAAGTGTCTCAGGTTTTGGGATTATCCTTGACTTAAACTTTTGGGAAGTGTTATTCCATGGATTTCAAATATGTAACCTTAGTTGGAAAAATTAAGGATGCTCAAAATTCTCTTGTAGCTCATCTTGGAAAGAGGCTTAAGATGACAATTTTGGTAACCGCTATCCTTGATAGTTATGTCATGTTGTTGAGTAGAATTTTTACAAAGACTTAGGAGGTGAAATTCAAAAGAATTCTCACACACATGAACTCCTATAGAAAATAAGAAGGTATTCCTAAATCCAAAGCCAAAAGCTAAATTTACAGTGTTGAAGTCAAAGGATCTTAGGTCATAGATTATATTTAAAGAATTAGAGTTTGGGAACTATATGTTTTTTTCATAATCAAGTAGAGATACCAAGTTTATTATTTTGGATATTGATTTTGAGCTTTGGATCTTAGAATTTGATAGAATTTATTCGAATTCAAGATCAAGCGCAAGAGTAGTTTTCATTTCTCCTACTGGTGAGACATTTTCTTTTTCATACAAACTAGAATTTGGTAATACCAATAACACTACATAATATGAGACTTTACTATTGGGGATATGAGTATTGAAAGAGAAAGGGATAAAAGTACTATGATTACTAGGAGATTTTGAACTAATACTCAAGCAAGTGTGAAAAATTTTTACATTCAAGAATGAAAAGTTAAATCATAATCTAATAAAGTGTGGGATTGTATTGAGCATTTTGATACATTCTCAATTGAAGCAAAACCTAGAGACCTGAATGCTAAGTTCAATTCATTGGTTGTATTTTATTCTTCATTATTACCTCATCTAGTTTTCAATAAAGATCCATATAGAATTGAAATGGTTTATAGACCTAGTATACTAGATAATATAACCCATAGGCAAGATTTTGAAAATGACAAATAGATTCAAGATTTCCTAGAGAGTGCATAGATGGTCACTCGGTCCTACTTTGAAGGTAGCATTGATGAATGCAAGGAGTCTCATTTTGATGATATTTGGGTCTTGGAAGAATGGATTATCTAGTTAAAGTTCAACAAAATCGCAAAGGGTATGGTGTCTCCAGAGAATTTATTCAATTGACATGATAGGACATAAAAAGGAGAATTAGTGAATCTTTAAATAGTTCATGAGAATGTGAAGTTGTTAATATTAGAGATAGTGATTCTCCAAAATTGGTTTATATTGGGAAATTTTGCACACCTTAAGAAAAGGGTATATTGATTGCACTCTTGGTTAAATATAAATAATTATTTTCATGGTGTTATGATGATCTAAAGAATTTCATGAATAGAAAACTCTGACACCATATCCCACTTAAAGAAGGTACATCTCATTTTTGAGAAAAGAAGAGACCATGTAATCCTAAAGTGTAAAACCAAAACAATATATCATATTCATCATTCAACATGGGTGGCTAACATAGTTCATGTTCATAAGAAGATTGGTGAAACTAGGATTTGTTTTGATTTCAAGAATTTGAATCATGTGTCTTTAAAAGATAACTATCCACTTCCTACGATGGATTATGTTCTTCAGAAAGTTGTGGGACCATAAATGATGTCAATTCTTGATGTATGTTTAGAGTACCAAAAAAATAGTGTTGTAGAGGACAAACACAAAACTAATTTCACCACCTCATGAGGAACCTTTTCTTATAATTGTATACCTTTTGTCTTGATCAATGTAGGTGCCACTTTCGAGAGAGCTATGGATATTTTGTTAGGTGATCTTAGAAATAAGATCATAGTTATCTATTTGGATGATTTGACTATGTTTTCCAAGAAAAGGAAGACTCATTTCAAATATTTGGATAAGGTTCTACAAAGATGTAAGTAGCATGGTACTTCTTTGAATCCAAAAAAGTTAGTTTTTGGTGTTACTAAAGGGAAACTTCTAGGGAACATTGTTTCAAATGAGGGTATTAGAATTGATCTTAGGAAAGGTTAAAGCCATTTTATAATTGATTTTTCCTTCTAATAGGACAAGGGTTAAATCTTTATTTAGGTAGGTTAACTTTTTAAGGAATTGTGTACTAGATTTCTCTTAAATAAACACAGTGGATATGATGAAAGAGAAACAAGGTTTCAAATAGAATGAATCTAGTGAAGCAAGATTTCAAGGAAATTACAGAGGCCATTGCTTGAACTCCAATGTTAGTGTATCCGAAATTTAATTTAAAGACTTTATTATCTATTGATATGCATCTAAGCATACTATGTCAGGAATCCTCTTATAGATCAATAACCAAGGTATTCAAGAACCCATTTATTTTATGAGTGTCCCTCTCAAGAAGAATGAATTAAATTATTTTCAAATTGAGAAACATTATTTTTTTGTTGTAAAGTCAGTCAAGAAATTTTGGTTTTATATACTACATTCTCATTTTGTGGTTTATTTGCTTGGCCCTTCAATTAGAAGTGTTCTTACCCAACAAGATATTAATTTTAACAAGATAGGAGTTTGGATAGCCAAAGTGAAAGAGTATGATTTATGCATCAAACCCACAAAATTAGTTAGAGTTAAGGGTTTATATAAATTAATAGTAGAGAATTAGAAAGAAGTAGAAGAGAATCTCCCTATGGCGTTATTAATAAATCTTCAAGATGAATGGTTCTCTAACGTTTCTTACTACCTAACATATGGAGAATGTAGAGGTCATTTGTCTCCAAAAGAAAAAAGGAATCTTAAGTTGAAAGCAACTAGATATGTGATTTGGGAGGATACTTTATATAAAAATGGCTTGGATCATACATTCCTAAGGTGTGTGGACAAGAATCAATAGATTTTTTTTTGGAGGTACTCTATAATGAAGTTTGTGGGTGATGGCATGAGATGTGGTCCCTCTTGTACCAACAAATAGAAGGATTTTGGCAACTACAAACAAGATGAGTCTATTAAAGGCATTTGTTCGAGTGGTTATACATGTAGAACGATTAGCTCTAATAAGAAGGATTCCTAACTTGCAAAGGTTACGCTCTATAGGGTTTATGGGGATTCACTTGTCGGTATAACACATCCGTGCTCATGGTACTTGAACTTTCCTCAAGCACCCATTTTCTATACCGGTTGGAAGTAGCTTGGCTTTAGCCTGTTACCGGTTGGGTCGTTCCCTTGGGGTGAGTACTTTTTCCCACCAAGGTAGGCCCTCTAAGAGGTAAACACAAAATTGAATGGGTTTGGCTTTCTAATCACTGAGTTTGCACAAGGTGAGAGCATAATACCTACCACCCCTTCAAGCACAACAAATAGTGTTCATTGACCTCTTAGTTAAATCTATGTGAGAGAAGACAATTGTCCAATTTAAAGCACCAATTGAAATGTCTTATAATCTAAAAGACAATCAATTTCAAAATCAAGTCTTAAATGAACGTCTTGCATCAAAATCCCATTAGTATTTTCATGATTTTCATTCTTCAGCAAATGTGTGTTTATGTTTTCACCTTTCAAATTTCTGACATGCGAACCTGCACAAAAGTCCAAGATTAGCCACAAAATCAACAATTAAACTATAAAGGAAAAAGACATTAATTCTAAATTAGAAACTAATCTAAAATTACAAACTAATCTAAAAATAAAAAATTAATCTAAAATTAAGATTTAATTAATCTAAATTAGAAACTAATCTAAATTCAAAGTTCATTCAAATTAAAATCTAATCTAAATTCTAAAGCTAAAAACTAATCTAAACTAGAAATTAATATAAAGTTAAAAACTAATCTAAGAATTAAAAATTAATCTAAAAATTAAAAGTTAATCTACAATTAAAAATTAATCTAAATTAACAATTAATCTAAAAATTAAGAATTAATCTAGAATGAGGTTAATTTCACCTTAATTTGAAAGGATTTGATCAATTTAATCCATGATTAAATGCAATTTTTTGTTCATTTTAAATACTTTTCCTGCATGAAATGTGAATTTTTTTTGTGGTTCTTTGATCCAAATCCTAATTAAGACTATGTGAGAATTGTATGATTCATTTTAAACCAAAAATAAAATTAAAAAAATTCATCAATTTTAACCCCTAATTAAGCTATGTGAAATTGTATTCAATTTAAAACCCCCTAATTAGCATTAGATGAAGATTTTTTGTTCATTTTAAACTAATTGAAGGAATCTTCAAAAAAACTTTGAATGTTAGATTTTTCCAGCTACGCATATCTATAATCAAAGTGACCAAAGCACCTAAAACCCCTACAAAAACCCACAAAATTGGATCAAGTGTAATGCATGTTTGCGTCGGGTTCACCAAATGTATCTAGAGAAAAAGGTTAAAGCATACATGATATCAAAAAGCTAAGACCACAAAGAAAATATCATGAAATAAAACCCCAACACATCAACAAAATGCATAAAGAAAGAAATGGAAATGCAAACCCTCATTATGTGCTTCTCTCACTCCATTTTTTTATCCTTATTCATTCAATAGACTTGATGTGTAGCTCTCAAATGTGATTAAATGCACTAAATATTGAAATAAATTTGATTGAATGATCACAAGGAAATCGAAGATGTGGTCTCCCTATATTGAGAAATAAGTCCTCAATTTATAGATTTTGAAAATATAATTGAATGGACAAGATTGAATGATAATCAATGGACAAGATTGAATGTGAGGATAAGTTAGAAAAGAAACTTGCATTTAAAAGTGGAGGAAAAAATGAGTTAATTGAAAATAAATAACTAAAGTATTTATTTTCATCAAAATATACTCTTTCGAAAGTGTAGGAATGAAAGAGTGAAGGATGAGTTAAATTGAGAAAGAGAAGAGTTAAGTGAGAGAAAGAGGGAGAGATAAGTGGGAATGAAAATTGAAAATTGGAAGAGAAAAGCAGAAGTGAAGTGAGAGAAAGTGTCAGAGATAAGTGGGAATGAAATCTAGGTGAGGCTAATTAAATATTTTGTAATTAAATTAGATGAATTATCCTCACCTTTCAAAATTAGAAAGCAATAAATTAATAAATATAATTTATTAATTTATGACCCCATATTAGGTAATTAAATAAAATGAATTTATTTAATTACAAAGAAGATGAAAGGGAATAAATAAATAAATGTTATTTATTTATCACACTCGGATATTGGGGGGTAATTAATTAAATAAGGGGATTTATTTAATTTGAGAGAAAAGATTAAGGGATCAAATAATTAAAGAATTATTTAATCTAAGAGGAATAGTTAGGAATAAATAGTGATGAACATTAATTAAATAATAAAAATTATTTAATTAATGGTTTAGAAGAACAATAATTAAACAATTAAAAATTATTTAATTATAGGGAATAAGAAGAATAATATTAGCACTAATTAAATAATAAATTATTTATTCAATTTTAGAGGAAAAATTAGTGAAAAGTATCGTCGGAGACCTAGGACAATTTCCAATGTCTACATTTTGCCCCTCTTTCAGATAATGTGATTTTGAGTGTTTTTTCAAAGAAAAATTAAAATATCATGCCCCAGTAGATCGAGAGATGGAGGGAGGATCCTCCTCAAGAGATTGTTTGTGTGTTAAAGGCATGAATGATCTCTCAAAACAAGAAGAATGTTAGAGAAAGATGAAATGTGATGAAAGAGACGAATTGTTAGTAAGGAGTGAAGAATAATGGTTGATGGTTGATAAATTGATTGATAGATTGACCAAGTGATAATTTTTTAATTGATTGAATGATTGATTGACTGATAAATTGATTGATTGGACTGAAGAAGTGTTAGTAAATAAATAGAAATTAGACAAAGAACAATTAGTAGCGTTGAAACCCTTGCTTTCATAAGTGCACTTTATTTTAAAGAGCCATTTTTTATTTTTTTAAATTGATGTGGCGCACCATGGCATAGAAATCAAAGGTGATGATGCAATCCCTTTTGCGTAAAAAAAACTAATAGTCACAGACAAGGAATGTCTTGACTCATACTAAGGATCATGCTGCCCCAATATTTTTGTCAAGACAAACCGTAGACATCAATCAAATAAAAGATGAGTCATGAGACATCATCGCTCCTCTAAATCCTTCATGGGACATCCTCGAGGTGGCTAGTAGCATGAACAAAGAAAATCCAAAAGATAAGACAAAATAGACCAACAAGATCAACAGTCATTCAGATTATTTTCCATTAAGTGTTTTCCAATGCGTTAAGGGACAAAGTGAGTGATAGGTTGATTTTTTTGACAAGGTCTGGTTTCACGAGAACAAACATGTCATATAAGACTTCAAGTCTGGTTTTGATCATGCAACTACCTATATAAGGAAAATGACAAAGGGGATAATGACAAGGTCTGGTTTCAAGAAGGACACATCTTGTATAAGACCATTGATTTTAATCAATTTAACTGGTTTGATTGGTTTGACAAATGACTAGTTTGACTTGTAGACATGTTGGCTTGCTTGTCTGGTTGATTCAATATTTTTGTGTTTGAAGTGAGGATGATTATGTCACGTCTAAGTTGACAATGTCCGATTTGTTTTGGCTGACTCGATGAACCCTAACACTAGTACACAAACAACAATATATGACTAAATAAACTACTAAAAATTGCATATAAATGACTAATTTTAGTCATGTGACTATTAGTGGTTTATTTGTAGTCATTTATAACACCACTAAATTTATGACTAAACAATTTTAGTCATTTATTTAGTCATTGGTTTTAGTCATTAATTTGGTCATTGATTTGGTCATTGATTTAGTCATTGATTTAGTCATTAATTTAGTCATTTATTTAGTCATGATAGTGATTTATTTAGTCATATATTTAGTCATTAATTTAGTCATTGATTGTTGTTAACTGGTCATTTATTTAGTCATGGTAGTCATTACTTTAGTCATATATTTAGTCATTAATTTAGTCATATATTTAGTCATTACTTTAGTCATTACTTTAGTCATCAATTTAGTCATATATTTAGTCATTAATTTAGTCATATATTTAGTAATTAATTTAGTCATTACTTTAGTTATTTTTATTTGTTGGTTTCCATTAATTGGTAGTAAATATAGTCATGAAATGAATAATTTATTAAATACCATAAATTTTATAATGAAAAACTAACATAATATTAAACTTGAGCTAAAACATAAAAGCAAATAAAAATATTACATATACGAACAAGCTACAACATGCTAGAATTAAAAGATTGATTCAACATCATGATAAATAAAAGTAATCTGCAATAAAAAAAAATTAATGCAAATATATATATATATATATCAAGTTACAAGATGTCAAAGTTGTCTAAGAGTATATATGTAAATATAATGAAAACTGTCAAAGTTGTCTAAAAGTTTCCAACTCTTTCAAATACACCATGATAATTAAGATCCCCGAACAACACATTCAAAATACTGCATAAAGTGGTGAGCCAATATGTCTAACATTAACTAGTACATGATAAACATGTTCAACTATGTCATTTTTTGCAAATATTTTAGTGGCCACCGTGTGAAGGTTCCCTCTTTCTCTTTCAGACAAACAACTCCATCTATTTTGTCTTCATAAACAAGGGGTATGTTACTTGTGACCTTTCAAAAATTTACATTTTCATCTCATGTTCCTTTCAAGTTGACTCCATGTATAATAGATAGGGATTGAATATGCCCATGCCCACAACATCACCATCAAATGGATCCAACACCCTAACTTTATCCCCTTCTTTGAGTTTATCAATACATTTCTGCAAAATGAAAAAAAATAACACATTATATTAAATAGGTAATGATTACCCTTGTTTGCATAATAAAACAACCATTACTTACTTAAATAGTACTTGCATGTGTGTGTTAAAATAATTGCAAAAGGAAATTTTCAAAAATAATTGCAATGATCAATCTAATTTACTAAAAAACCAACACTCGTAGCAGTGCTTACAATGTTACTATTAGCTTCATGCTAATCAAATACAAAGGCCACAAATATAAACACTACATTACCATGCATGCATACTAGACACATAATGTTATCACAAAACTATTACACATTAAAAAAGGTAGCTAATGCACAAATACAAAGAATGCAATACATGAGAGCACTACTACTACTGTTGCAAGGTGAAGGTGAAATACATTGGGATGTACAAAAATAGTGGCATTAAAGCTCTGAAACATAACCCCATGCAGTCAACATAACCCTATCAATGATGACATATAAAAGAAGAACAAAGAAAAAAATGTATCAAGGCAACATGTGACAGCCATTAAGAGCAGTCATTGAGGAAACAATGTAGTATTTCTCTATGGCTTTCATAGCAGCAGTAAAGGAGTAACAAATAAGGTTAGATGTAGAGGTCACATAAATAATAGAGAAAGAGCCTTTCACTATTATAAAATAGTGTAAGAGTATGCAAAAATAAGTAAGGAATGATGTCTAATGAACAAGTAGTAGTAGTAGTGAGTTTCATGGCTATAGCAGTGAGTTTAATTCAAGGAAATCAAGTTTTATGGCTGTAACAATGAGTTTAATGGATCAAGCAGAAAATATCATTACTAAACAGCAAGAAGACATTAAGAGAAAGTGGCAAGAATATCAAAAGAAAAAAAAATTAATAATAACAGACATAATGAAGAGTTAACATCATATCTGTGAAGGAAAGAATAGTAGGTATCATCCAATGAAATAAGTAGCACGCTAAGTTCAAGATGTTGACAAGGCCAATTATAATGCCCTAAAACATAGTCAAGCATCATAAAGTATTGAAGTACCAGCAATCCCCACTGAAAAGTTATAAAGTAGGTACAATGATTGTTTTATGGGTTACATTCAATTTTTTAGTTGTCTATTCACTAAATATTTTATAAGCTTGTTCACTGTTTTGGATCATAAAAGTCATTAATACATGAGGGGTTTCAGAATCAAGGAAAAGTGATGTTTCATAGCACTCACCTCAAGTTCGGCACTACTAGTACTATCAATATCATGCATATACTCCTCAAATTTAGCATAATCATTATCAACATTGTCCTGAAGTTGCGTATTTTTGTCGAGAGCTCTATTGACAGGGTCTTTTCCTTTTTGTGTTGCTTTCATATAATTTCCATGCATGTGGTTTAATCATCATGAAAAGTTAATATAAGTCAAGTAAAGAATGAAAAAGCTATATCTTTTTGTTCACAACAACTATTATATTACCTCAACTTCAACACAACTATGATTGACATCAAGGCGTTGTTGTTTTCGTGTTGCTTTGATAAAATTTCTATGCATGTAGTTTAACCATCAAGCAAAAAAGTATATCCAGATGAGTAGTTCATGTAAAAAATAGTCAACAGAGCCTTTCCAAGCATAAAAGTCACAATAGGTGGAATGGGTGAAAATCCATTTTTTGTAGACTCACAAACCCTCAACTCTGTCTTTACAGACCCGTTTAAGAAATTAAAGTGCACAAAATTCTTCAAGAATCCACCAAATCATAAATAAATTGAATTTAACTCACCCAACCACCTAATTCAATGCAAAAGAGAACAAGGAAACCCTGTACGGGCAAGTATAGAAGCTTGGAAATGCAAATAATCAGAAATTTCTAAGAAAAGAATAAAATTTCAAGAGTTTTATTATTGCTTTATGATCCATAGCAGCAAAAATATTTTGGGGAAAAAATTGGCAAACCAAAAGTATAAGATTTTTTTTTTAAAATGGGAAAAAGTTTGGAAAAATCAAGAAAAATCGAGTTTAAAAAAAAAAGGTAAAAATTGTAGAACAAGAGATAAAAACTATTTTTTTGAAATTGAAAGGCATTTCCAATATAGCATAGAGATATAGAGAGAAAATAAAATAAACATTTTAACTAATGAATTGTAAAAAATAGTTTTTTGTTGTTTATATTAATATCGTAGATTACATTGCATTGCACATCTTTCAAACTCAAAGCATTACTTCACATTGCATAACTAATAACTAGATGCTGATAGATGAGAAAATTTCAATTACTATATAGTTTTTACAAAGTCAACCTAAGGAGTTATGCAATTACTTCACATTGCATAACTAATAACTAGGAGTAGCTGCCAATTGCATTTGCTTGTCATGGCATTCTATGAGACCACGTTTCTTTGAGGAATTTTTTCAAATAGTTCACTACCTTGTCTATGCTACCACATTTTTCATACATGTCTACCAAAGCATTTTTTCAAACAGCTCACTATCGTGTTGCTATGGCTAAAAACCTAAAACAAGTTCTTTCAAACAAGCTATGGATGCTTGGAAAAAATCTATCAAAATCATAATAGTAAGCAATAGCATAGACAAAGCGGTGAACTCTTTGAAAAAATGCCTAAAAGAAATGAGGTCTCATGGTGATGGAATTCCATGACAATCAAATTGCAAACATCCCAAACCCACATCGCAAACACCACCCTCATCACCTACACATTCATCCCCTCCATCTCCTACTCATAAACCATAGACTAAAAAATAGAGGATTGAGCCATTGGTTGATTATGACTCAAGTGATGATGAAGAATAGGAGGCAGTCCTAGCTCTGACTACAATAAAGGAGATAGTAGAGCAGCAAAGGATTCAGAAGCCTCATGATCCTAAGATCGGGCTTTCAAAAGAAGGGAGTGATGAAATTCAAGAAAATGAGAGGGTGTTGGCTTCTCTAAGATTCATAGAGGATGACAATTTTATCCACACAACTCCTACAGAAGTTGCCACTATGACTATGAATTATGTAATGTTCACCAAGGATGTAGTAGAAAACATGGAAAATAAGATTAATGAATATGAGAAAATATTGAAATTATCAAATGATGAGGTGAACAAATTGTTTATTGGAAATGTAAAGCTAAAGAAACAATTGCAGCAAGCCACCACAATGAGAGCAGATGAAGTAATTGTCTATCACCCACCTGTCTAAGCAGAGGATCCACAGATACAAAAAATGAAAAATGAAATTGATAAATTGAAGAAGCATAACATGGAGGATGTCCAGAATCATGTCATAGAGGCTCTAAAGAAGGTATTGGAACATAGAATTGGGATGTTGAAGGAAAAGATAAATGGAGTACATGAAAACTTCAGCAATCTAATTAAAGCCTTGGAACAGATAAATATTAACTCCCCCATCCTTGAGGAACTCCATAAAATATGGTAGCCCACCCTCCATATATTGACCACATTTTGCAAAGCAACACACAGGGATCTAGATGCCCCATCAAGGCTCAAACCTACACAATAAATGGTAAAAGGTGTGATTGATGAATATAAGTATCTAGTGGATATAAGGAAGAAAGTGGAAAGTAGGAGAGGTGCATTTGATTCTATGAAGTATATCTTCACCCCATCAATCCTCAAGGATGGCATTCAATTAAAAGGTATAGATGAATGGAGGGAAGAGTTTGATCAGATGACTCCCAAATTTTTGGCACATATCCAGGATGAGGGGGAGATCAATCTTGAAAAATTTCATACCCTACTGGATGGGATCATCTTGCTTGATAGTGGATTATCAAGAATTAATAAATATTGGGGGAATCAGTCTTGTTTACCTTTTTCATGAGCCAAAGGTATATTAAGGGATTGGCACCCCCTTATGGTTTAAAAACCTGCACTTCTGAGACCTAATAGATCATTCATTGCTCTCATAGTTATTTTTTCATAAAACTCACAGTCATAACATTTAGGATAGTCACAATGGATTTCAATGAAACAAAAGGAAAAATTTCATAGATTCATTGTTCTATATATGATCGTAATACTCTTCTTGGAGATCACGAGAGTAATTTTATAAAGGCATGTTGTGGAAAAAAATTATGAAATTTGTAGACATCTTTAGAATACAATATAAAGATGATATAGTTGAGAATCAAAATATTGAGGGATAGCCTCTTACCCAATCTGAACCCATGGAATTATGGTCATTCCATGCAGAAACTATAGGCTTAACAGAGGTAGCCAACTACAAAACTTTCTCAATGCGACAGTTTAAGCAACTCATTATATGTTGGTACTCTTCATTTTAGTTGACATGATTTGGAGAGGCTCTTACCAGGCATTCAACAAATCACTATGAAATCTATGTTGACGAACTAGATTTCCTCATAATACTCGTATTAGATTTAGTCCTAGGATGAAAATGATAGCAAAAAGCATTTTCATCCCACCAAGAGGGTTTAAATTGTCCAAGATCATTTTTTTTTTGGCTTAGGAAGTTGTATAACTTTATGTTTTATCAGCTCCTTGAAGACTGACTCAATTGGTTCCTCCAGGGGAGTGAATTCGCATTTTGGGAACCTCCTTTGTGGTCATGGTTGTTGTGTGCTTTGTGAAAAATTGGTTGTTTGGTCAACATTGTTGCATGTATCATTAAAGGGGTTGTGTCCTCTAAATGTAATGACTAGTCCTGCATGTAGGGTTTTAGCATCGACAATACCATCATTAGTTACGTTCTTGTTTCAGGACCAAAATTTATTCTTATCATTAGGGGTGTTTAGAACATTTAGATTCTTGTTTGACATCTTGATTTTATCTTTATCAATGAGATCCTTCTCAAGTATGATACCCTTTCGTAATAGTTCCACAAAATAAGTGCAACAATGTACTCTTAGGTCACTTCTTAATTTTGGATTAAGGTTTTCTAGGAATATGGTGACCTTTTGCTTTTTAGGTATTTCAATAGGGCATTGACTAGCTAGACTCCTCCATCTTTGGAAGAAGGTGATAAATTTATCTCCTTCATCTTGTGTGGTATGACATAAGGATGCTATTGTGATTCCATTGTCAATGATAAAGGTGAAATGTTCAATAAATTTTTCATCAAGTTCACCCCATGACCTTATGCCATATGGAAGTTTAGAAAACCACTCGAGTGCTATTCCAACAAGGCTTCACGGAAAAAGTCTCATGAGATATGTGGGGTCATATGCGACCTCTATTCACATTGTGGAAAATTCCCTTATATGTTCAAGAGGATTACGCTTCCAATTATACTTAGGAAATTTTGGTATAACATATCCATGTGGGAAAGGTGTCATGTATAAATCTTTATAAAAGGGAAATGGATATAAGTCTTTTGCTGAAAAATTCATTTTTCTAAACATTTCCATGTTTTCCATTTGTTGTTGAAGGGCTTTTATTTGTGTTTGCATAACAGCCACTTGTGTCAATGACATTTTGGTTGTGTTGTTGGGGTCTATGTAGTTGTTTTGAAACCCATTTTTTTGTGATGGATTTTGATTTAGTGTTGGAATGAAGGGTGGATTTTGATTTGGGATGAAAGAAAACAAGTTTTGGTTTGATGTTGGTTGATTTAGAATGTGAATATTTTGGGAAGGAATGGAACTAGTGGTGTTGATGTGTGGTATAGCATTTGTCATGTTTATGCTAACTCTTGGTCTTTTGCTTCCATTATTGGTTCCAAAGGGATTTGACAATGATGCTCCTATGTAAAAATTAAGGCCTTGTGACATGCTCGATGTACCAAATGGTAATGTATGTATTGTGGTGGCACTTTGAGTAGGTAATCCAAATGGTATAGTTGCAGCTATTTAAGGAATAGAGGCACTAGATGTTATCATGTTTTTCCCATGGGTAGATGAATTTTGCAATGCGTGAATGTCAAATCTAGGAAGTAATGTGGTACCTTCTACTAATAATTTTTCTAGATACCATTGAGGATCATTTGCCAAACATTCATCTACAGAGGAAAATTTTGGATCTTGGATAGCGACGTCTATGTCTTCAACGAAAACGCATCCTTGTGGGTCTCTAGTGAAAAAAAATTCTAGTAAGGCTTTGTGAGGTCTTGATGTCCCTAATGAGGGGTTTGAAAATGGATTGATGTAGTCTTTTGGATCAGCCATTTCTCTTTGTGTCTTTTTGGACCTCGTTTCGACCATGTAAGATATGCTCAAAATGGGGATGATACATAACTATGTCTATGAATGATATGATTTTAGTCTATGGTTTTTGGATTTTTTGGATATAAGGAATGAATGATAATGCAACTATGTTTTTGGTATTTTTTTGGAAAATAAGGGATGTCAAATATTGATTAATGTCTAAAATGATGGTGTTCTAAAATGACTATTTCTAAGTATGCTAAAGTGGTCAAGTTTGGGAGATTTGAGGAGAGGTTACCAACCATGCAAAGTTTAGTCAAGGCTTCACTTTAGTTTGTCAAATGACCTTTTGTAAGAGACAAAGTGAGTTCCTGAATTGAACTGACGAGCTAGAAAAGACTCACCAAAATGATAAAAGATAATTGGTGTGATAAATGACTTGGTTCTATGACATTTTTTGTTCAAGGAAAGGTTTATCCAAAGCATGAAAAGTTGGCCTATTTTAAAATCTGCAAAGGTGATTGTCCTAAAAATTCTGATTGATCTAAAGATAATGAAGATTCCTAAAATGTAACTAAGTTTTGCAACTAATATGTCTATTGTTATGGCTAAATGATAGTAAAAGATTCAATGATGACTAGTGTGAGAAAATCTTTCTGCTTTATATTTTGAAATCATTGTGAAAGGATAATCAAAGACTGGTTTTGACTATTTGACCTCAGGCTATGATAGTGAAATTTGTTTTTCTAATTGTTAGTAAATTGCGGTTCAAATTTATCAGATGTGTCATTTGACAGTCGGTTGCGGTTTTCTATAACAAATGCGTCATTTGACAAATGGTTGCAGTTTTTCAAGGGCACAAGTGATTTCTAACTGCAGATACGGTTCATAAATAGTAGATGTGGATCGTATTAGTAACTGTTGTTTTCTGTAAATAAGGTCTGATTTTTGTATAATTTTTGGAAAAGTTTGCAGGTTTGTTTTAGTCTAATTCTGATCAAATTTTGGAAAAAAAGAAGAAAATCAGAAAACACTTTATTTTTGGTATGGTTTTGATGTGAAAACATTTAAATTCAAATAGACAAGTACGATCCTATGGTTGTCTAGGGCAATATCTGTTGAGTTCCCACTTGGATTTCTCTAGCTTCACTTATTTAAAGCAAATGATTAGAGGCTTGACCACACTGGATCCCCCTTACACGGAACTCACTTCCTCGGTCAGCCAAGCTTCGAGTTCTCATGAATATCCCATGACAAACTCTTCATCTCTACTAAGAACTGCAAGTATGTGGGATGGCTTCGAAGGTCTGACCTCTTGTACCTATAAATAGAGGGATTTTGGTAATCTAAAAACAAATAGATTTTTAATAAGGGAACCCGTTTAGAAGGCCACGCAAGAGGAAATATTAGCTCTAATAAGGAGGATTCCCAGCCTGTAGAAGTTACGCTCTATGGGTTTTAATGCACTACGAGGGTATTGATGGAATCATTATCATTTTCTTGTCTATAGGAAGTCCTGTAATGATGAGATTTCCTCAACATTAAATTTGTATACCAGTCGGGAGTAGCTTGGCTTTAGCTCATTACCAGTTTTGAGTCATCTTCGGGTGAGTACTTTTTCCCACCAAGGAAGGCCCAAATCTAGAGTTAATAACAATTTCTCTTACACCCAAGAACGCACAAGTTTGCAAGGGGAGAGGATACTTTTGTTATCAAATTGGGTTTTAATATAAATAGAGTGTGCAAAGGCACCAAACACAGTAGACTATTGTTTATTTTAAGCACCAAACCAAAATTATGATCTAAGCTAATCAGATAATCAGTTTCAAAATCTATTCTTTGACAAGCATCTTGCATCAGATTTCATCAGTAGTTTCAATTTCACCCTTCGACAAATGAGAGTTGTAGCTTTTAGGTATTGTTCAAATGAAGCTTCAAAATAAACATTAAATTTCTCTTTCCACACACTATCAATGTATTATCAGTAACCATAAAATTCTAACCTATTGAACTGAAAATGCACCAAACTTATTACTTGCAAAAATTTAAAAATAAACCCAAAACCAAGCAGTTGCATTGTAGGATGACAAATGCGGTGCATAGGAATGATCAAATGCAGTACAGAAAAATCAATTACGACTTACAGGATGATGGTTGTGGTGCATTATAGTGGATGCAGCTTGGGTTGTTGGCGATTGTGTCATTCTATCTTGGTGATTGCATTGAAAACATACAAAAAAACCTGCAAAACACATAAAATTGTAAGGAATTTGTAGAAAAATTTTCCTTCACGTCAGGTTCACCAAATGTAGCATAGGGGAAATTCATGGATTAGCAATACAAGTGTAAACTTAAAACTAAACCTAAGCTAATAATCGAGAACAATGGAAAAATAATATAAACAATGCATAAATGAAACTATTTTACCAAACATCTATGTAATTCCATGAATGGTAACCTCCATTACTCTTCTCCATTTTACTATAGTATGATACTTGCCCTTAGAATTTAATTAAAGCATGTAAGTGTGGCCTTATGACAAATGATATTAGTAAAGCATTGAAGATTCTAAATTTTCTTCCAAAACTCATAAGATTTCGGGAGTAGTAATAATGATAGAGGTAAAGCCAATTTATAGAAAACATGATTTTCGAATGACAGGTTCAAATTAAAAGATAAATCGGCGATTAAGATTAAAAGATGTGGCATGCAATAGGTTTAGGATTAAATTAGTGTAAGTGATAAAGAATAAATGGTGGGGATTAAATAAAATAATAATTTAATCTCTAGTGGAAACTAGTTAAGACAAGAAGAATAAAGACTGCATGAGAAAAGATTGTTTGTTATAAAAAACTAGATATTATCTCACTAGATAACTAAATGATCAAATCAGATCTAGACATAAGTGATAAATGACTAATTAGATAATGAAGAGATTATCTAATTATAGAGGAATATGCTATGGATAAATCCTTTTATGAATTAAATAATGATTTAACTCAACATTCAAGATTTTGGGATTAAATTAAATAAATAAAGATTTATTTAATTAAAGGGAGAAAAGGCTAAGGAGTAATTAAATAATTAAAGTGATTATTTAATTATAGTTGAAAGTGTGACAGGAATTTATTAAATAATTTAAAATGATTATTTAAGAGAAGATAGATTTAATTAGTGACGTAATTAAATAAATATTATTTATTTAATTAATCAAGAAAGAATTAATTAATTAAAAAATTAAAGTTATTTAATTAATAGAGGACATACAACTTTAGAAAATAATTAAAATTATTTAATTTTGAGAAATAAAGGTTAAAGTGATTATGCAGAAGTTAAGGGTCATAGGCCTAGGACAATTTTTAGTGTCTACAAGTGTGACCAATGTACCCAATCCATAAAATTTGTGTACCCCAAATTTGTAAGAGTGCCACTAACACATGTAAGCATCCTTACTCATATGGATTTTATGTTAGTCTTACATCAAATGTGAATAAAACTTGTATTATGAGCCTATTTTACTTGTGTGCATTCATATTCATGGCATTTATGCCATATAGTTGTATCCATGTGATTGATTTAAATGAAATACAAATGGGTCTAATTCATATCAAAGTTACATAGAATGCATAATTCCCCTTATTTACTTGGACCTTATTAGGATTTTATCATGTCATTGAGTTGTATGTGTTTGATTAATATTATATGTACCTAGGACTAATTCATATTAGAGTTGTATTTTTGTGCCCAACATGCATGAGTATATTAGGATTTTAGGATTTAGTAGGGGTGCCATTGACACCTATAAACATCCTTGTTTAATATATTTGTATGTTATTGGTGTATGAATTATGAATCAAAATTATATGGTATGCCTAGTTTTGTATTGTGCATCAATATTGGCATCATTTATGTCACTTGGTCTAATCTATGTTATGTTGAATCTAATAATATGTCATTGAGTTATGTAAAAACTGATTTTAATGTCATGTACATTATAATGCCTAGATATTTCACTCAATACATTAATGGACATAAGACAATGGAACATTTTTGTGATATAAAATTGGCATTAAGAAAGGCAGATAATACTTCTACATGAAGGTTTCATAACATGTGATGAGACACTTGACATGCACACCAATACACAATGTATGGTGACACAAGTGAAAGACTCAACTCTACACTAGGAAAAGATACCAAGGTTGATAAAAAAAATGGAATACGCTCCTAACTTCTCAATTACCCTCAAGATTCCACCAGGGTATAATAACTATAAAGGAAAAAACAACCATTATGGGCTTTAAATACAATTTGGTCATGTGTTATACTTTTAGATCCATTTGGACTTGTAAATTGGTTTTCATTATGCCCTTCACTAAACAAAATGGACCAAATCTAACTAAATGTGTACTTGGGCCCTCACTCAAACTTGGTATTTGTTCCAAGTTTTGGATTCTACTCAATATTTGAGTCTCTTAAAAACACAAAAATGCACCTTCACAGGATTTAGGCTCATGTATGAATGTGGGAATTTTTCCCAAGTCCTTGTTTTATTTTTTCCTATGTGGCTCACATTCAACACAAAGCACTTTAACTAACTGAAAAGTGGCAATCCCTAATCCAACCTATTCTCTATGAACTACAACACAAAATCATTTTTAATGCAGACATCAAGACTCCACACATATTCATAAGTTAATTTTAACTCATGTGATCCATCTAATAATTTCACTGAGTGGTACTTGGACTTGGACTTAAACCCCTAGAGCCAGATATGGTTTGGAGTTGAAAGTCTACTTTGACGCTCATGGCCCAATAACCTAAAATTATTTAATGATGGTGGTTTGTACTTCCACATAAACCTATAAAATTTTGAGTTTCAACACTTGATTTTGACTTGAGCTAGTTCTTACAATGAAAATAGAGAAATAAAACTCTAAGGCAAAGAAACCAATAAGGATCAATTTCTTCACTCAACAAGGCACAACTTCCTTGATTTATAAATAAATTAGACAGTCCAAGGAAAATTCTCAAGGGAATATGGGTATCAACCTAGCCATGTGAGATCCCTCAAAGGGCATAGTTCCTAAGGAAGGAGATGAAGATAAACTCTAGCTCCTTAACACAAAGGGAAGACTACAATAATAACATGACTAAAGTGTTATATAATGTTATGGATGTTTGACACTAATATTGACACATTTCAAAATTTAAGATGGAACAAATATCTATTATGATAGTACAATATAGATATACCAATAAACATTCACAATCTTTATTGCAACATCAAATAATTTAATCCAAACCTATACATTTACCATGATTTTAGTGTTATAAACATGCCAAAACTCACACAAGATGAGGTAACAACCAATTCAATACCTTCATGGTAGGGAAAACAACCAATTTAACCACTCGATTATCACATATAGGATAGCCCCTATTAATATTTCACCTCCATGATATAGATGAATGTTGTCTATTCAGTAAGATACAACAAAAGCTCTAGGCATCAATCATTTGCATGGTCTAATGATAACTTACTAACTACTCCAATATTAGACTTGGTTCTTATATGTGGGGGTTTTATATCCATCTATGCATAATGTACAAATCACAAGGTGGGTCCACAAACACTATTTAAGTGGACCTCAATATGTATACTACAATCAAGTGATTTAGGGGCCTATATATAGATTCTTATAGGTTTATAGTTAATTTTTACAAAAGCATTAGAATCACATTAAACCCACATGAGTTGGCCTTCACTCAACATGTGCACATAAATAGATCATAACTTATAAAGTAATCAAACCCACTCACTTGATTCATATTGTTAAACGAAACACAATCTTTATTAAAAAGATACAAGAGAAAAATATCCAACCTTACTCAATAATACCTCTTGGCACTTTGTCCCACCTTTTTTTTCCACCACTAATAATTGATCTGATAGATCTTTGTGGATATTTGGATCAATTACACTTTTGTGTTATGGTTTTCCTTCTCCTACCTTATTCATTTACCCAAATATAAAGTATCCCAAAATTGAATAAGCATTTCGATTTTTTGAGCTTTCGAACTTGTAAAATACCCAAAAGGGTATCCTTAGTTAAAATTGATTTATTTTGGAACAAAAATAGATAGGTTGTGTGCATGCAAGTTTTGGCTCTCCTACCTGGCTGTTGTGATAATTTCATGTGCATTTGATTTTGCAAAAAAATCCAAGTGAACCATTTCAAAGGTCAAAAGGTGAAGTTTAGATGCAGGTTCCTCACTTGCATAGGCTTGATATTGGCTAGGTTCCCATATTTGACTTGATGAATGTCAAAAAAATAGTTAATTATAGATTTTGCAACTAGATGGACCTTATTTTCTTGCAATTTCAATAGGAGTTTCTAGACTTGGATGAGCTTAATTGTAATCATTTTTTTAATTTATGGTGGTTTTTTGGGTCTTAGGGAATTGCAAGTAATTTCCAAGTGAATTGACTAGATTCAAGGTTGCAATTGCTGATGTTTTTTATGTAATTCCTTTCATAACTTGTAATTGTGGAACTCCCTTAACATATAAGATCTCAACTAGATGTCATTTGAAATTATTTAATTTCCTTTGCAAATATTTTATCTACATTTCTCATCTCTGCAAAAATTTAATGTCATGTGGATATTATCCACATCCTCCTTGATTTCCTACAATCCAATTCCCTTTGCATTTCCCACAATTCCCAAACCCCCTAAAGTTTCTACAATTTCACTTTATGACCAATTTGAGGCCTAAGGTGGGATTTTCCTCGTGAATCATATATATCTCCTACCCCATAGAAGTTTTTCAATGTCCATATAGAGGTCAACATTCTAAATTTACATAACTTTTTCATTTTTTCTTAGATATCTAGACTTTAAATGGACATCTGGAAGGGTTTCAAAGTGTCACATCTCAAACTTTGATGTTGCTTGTTTTTTCTTTATGTGGTTTTGATATATGACTAAATGTTTGTGGTAGAATAAATGATAAATAATATGGTGTTTAGAGAGATGAAATAAAAAAATATTTGTTTTAACATTGAAAAAGTTGAAATGTATTGAATTTAGTGTTATTTTGAAACTGATGCAAAATAGAAAAGTTTTATTTGGATTAATGAATTATATTTCTTTATTTATATTTTACGTGGATACTAATCTATATTTGATTTATATTGAAGGTTATGTATTTATTATTTATTTGGAATAAGTATTTAATTTGTAATTAAAATAGTATTTCTTTAATATTTATTAAGAATAAATATTATGCATGAAAATAAATCTTATTTTAATTTTAAGATTAGGTTATTGGAAATTTGAGTACAAATCTAATAACGGAAACACACGTTAGTTTACATAATCTTTCTTTATTTCTCAAAAAAAATATAACTTAAAATGGGCATCAGGAAGTAGGTTTTGGAAGCACGGAAAAACAAGAATGGTGAAGAAAAGAGGAAAAACAATAAGAAGAGGGAAATCAACGGAAAGCAATTTCTAGGTTTTTCAATCCTTTTCCAATGAATTTCAATTCAAAACTGAGTAAAATGATGAATGTTTGTGGAAATATTAATTCTTCTTTCGAAACCCTTTTAAATATCAATTGCAAAGTTGTGCAATGGTGTTTCAATATTTTATTTACTCTATGAAGTTCAACATCATGGTTGTACAAATCTGTATTTTTCCTATACTTTTTATATAAAATTATATATATTTATATAAATACATATATATGAATATATATAATATTTATATGTCCACTACTGCTATAAAATTTGGAATTGAATTTCAACAAATCTACAAATTTCCCTTTCTAATTGAATTTATGTTTCTAGAATGTAATAATATTACATATTTACATATATATATACAAAGTTGTATATATATATATGTGTGTGTGTGTGTGTGTATGTGTGTAAATATATAATATTTACACTATATTTATGTTGGACGAATTCAAAGAAAACTCTTATACGAATTTTTTTGTGGAGATGTTGGTTTTAATCTAAGTATGGGTGTTTCTATTTAGAGCTTTGGGGAAGACTTTAAAGCCCCCCCCAACCAACGCATCCCCATTGGGGATGACTTCCTATGCACTCAGTTGTCCCTCCACAAGTCGAGAACTACCCTCCACAAGAAACGCACCCTCTAAAGGGGGTCACTGGCTTTATAAGGCCAAAACCTGCCTGTTAAAAATTATCTGGCATTTTTTGTAGATATCATTTATCACACGTATAGATATATATTTATATATATATACATACATATATATATATAAATATATATATATTTGTGTATATATGTTGGAGCATTAAAGACATCTTATGAATTATATGGTTGTAGATGTATATGTTTTTTTTAGATGTATATATAATTTCAGAAAGTGTATATACATGCATAAATATATATATATATATACATATTCAATCAAATATATCATTTTGATTAAATGAAACAGAATGTATGCCTGTAGTTGTATTTGGTTTGGACAACAATTAATGTTTGTTTGCAAATATAATGTTTCTGAAATGAAATTACTTCAACTAAAAATGTTTTTTTATCTATCTATTTATATTTATATGTATAGATATATATGTGTATATATATATGCATATGTATTTATATATATATATATACATATATATGTATTTATATATATATATACATATATATGTATATATATATACATATATATGTATATATATATATATTGTAGAAGTTGTCAAAACTAACTTCAGAGTCCAAGAACACCTGCATGCAAATGGATACCTATCACAAGGAAGAGAATGGACGGAAAAAATAAACAAGGGTTTGAAGCTCTGAAAAATGGAGAGATTATCTTATCAGAACAAAAAAATAATAATGAATATACAATGGATCAATCCTTAAGAAGGAGATCATGCAAAACCTAAAAGAAACCCTAATAGGAAAACATTTAATAATTAATATAATTATTACATGTCACTTAATGAAAACTAAAGTGAAATCTTAAGAGAGGAATAAAGGTAACTTAATTAACATAATTAAGTTAAAACCTTTACTCTAACACCCCCCCTTAAGATGAGCAAGAGTGCAGCTACAAACATGTGTAGGAAATCAAAGGTAACTACAATGCA
>CM021108.1:205598776-205644164 GCA_007115665.2 Sequoiadendron giganteum | reverse complement strand
CAGTGTCTACTTCACTACCTACTCCTCCCACTGCAGCTCTTTAGGATTATGTTGAGGATGATTCTGATGAGGATGTTGATGATCCCCCTTCTCCACCTCCACTTGCTCCACCTCAGATGCCCAAATGGGCTCACTTTACTATTGAGGCAGCAAGATTTATGGCAGGTGATTCTTCAGACACTCCTCACAACCGTTCTCATACTATGGGTTCTAGTCTTTTGAGTCATGCTCTTTCAAAGGATCCTCAGAAGTTTTCAGAGGTGGCAGGTCACCCTGAGTGGGATAGTGCTATGGAGGATGAGTATTCTTCTTTGATGAGGAATAGTACTTGGGATCTTTGTCCTCTTCCTAAGGGTAGAAAGATGGTTCGGTGCAGATGGTTCTATCACACCAAGTATGTTGTTGATGGTTCTATTGATAAGTACAAAGCATGTCTTGTTGTGAAGGGTTTCTCCCAGGTTGAGGGTATTGATTACTCTGAGACATTTTCCCCTGTCGCCAAAATGAATTATATTCGCTTTGTACTATCACTTGCAGCTTCTAGGGGATGGCCCATTTTTTAGATGGATGTGAAGTGTGTGTTCTTGCATGGTGACCTACAGGAGGAGATCTATATGGAGTAGCCTCAGGGATTTATGCAAGATGCTTCTTTGGTTTGCAGACTTCAACGTTCATTATATCGTCTCAAACAGGCCCCTCGGGCTTGGTATGAGAAGATGGACTCCTTTTTGCTCTCCACTGGTTTCACACGCTGTCATTCTGATCCCACCACCTCTATTCAAAATCTTGAGGGTGAGATCTTGATTCCTGTGCTATGTGTTGATGATCTCCTCATCACAGGTAGCTCATCCTCTATGATTCAGCATGCTTAGCAAGCTTTGAAGGAGCAGTTTGAGATGACAGATCTCGATCTTCTGTATTATTTTTTTGGTCTTCAAGTGATTCAGTCTTCTGATGGGATCTCCATTTACTAGCAGAAGTATGCTCTTGATATGCTTCAGCGCTTTGACATGCTTGATTGCAAGCCTGGCCCCACACCTTTTTAGTCAGGGGTTGTTTTGGCTACTACTTGCCCCACTTTTTTAGTAGATTCTACACTTTACAGGCAGTTGGTTGGTAGTTTGTTGTACCTGACTCACACTCGTCCTAATCGTTCCTTTGCGGTTGGCCTTGTCTCTTGATTCTCCCATGATCCTCATGAGAGTCACTGGAAAGCTACCAAATGTATCTTGAGGTACATTCAGGGCACCATTTCTTATGGCATTCACTACACATTAGAGGATCCTCATATTGTTGGCTACACTGACTCGGATTGGGCTGGTGATGTCAATGATCGGAAGTCTACTTCTGGCTTTGTTTTCTATCTTGGCTCTGGTCCTATCACATGGTCTTGCAAGAAGTATATTTCTCATGCATTATCATGTACAGAGGCTGAGTACCAAGTTGTTGTGCTCGCTAGTCAGAAGATTTTATGGCTTTGATAGTTGATAATTGAGTTTGGTTTTCCTCCTGATAGTCCCACTATTCTTTGGTGTGACAATTAGAGTGCTATACACATTTCTCGCAACTTGGTGGAGCATCAGCGGATGAAGCACATTGAGCTTCATATGCATTTCATCAGACAGTTGATTTAGGATGGTTCTCTAATCTTGGAGTATATTCCCACTGCCGAGCAAGTTGCAGACATCTTCACGAAGCCTTTTGCATCACCACGCTATCTTTAGTTGTGCTCTATGTTTGGGGTGAAGGAAGTTGTCCTTGGGGGGTCTTTATGAGGCCTTCCTTCCTTCATGTTTCTTTCAGCATGTTCTTCTATCTCTTTTTGGAGAGGAGTTTTTTCCCACTGGGTTTTCTCTTTTTCTCCGTTTCATAGAGATTTCCTTGTACTTGGGTACCTGATCTGGCCTAGTTGTCAGGACCCATGTTTACTTTCATGCATTGTAGTTACCTTTGCTTTCTTGCACATTTTTGTAGCTACACTTTTTCTCATCTTAAGGGGGGGTGTTAGAGTAAAGGTTTTAACTTAATTATGTTAATTAAGTTACCTTTATTCCTCTCTTAAGATTTAACTTTAGTTTGCATTAAGTGACATTTAATAGTTATATTAATTATTAAATATTTTCCTATTAGGGTTTCTTTTAGGTTTTGCATGATCTCCTTCTTAAGGATTGATCCTTTCTATATTCATTATTCTTTTTTGTTCTGATAAGATAATCTCTCCATTTTTCAGAGCTTCAAACCCTTGTTTGTTTTTTCCGTCCATTCTCTTCCTTGTGACAGGTATCCATTTGCATGCAGGTGTTCTTGGACTTTGAAGTTGGTTTTGACAACTCAGATCGGTGCCAAAATCAGGTTTTCAATGCCTATTTTCATTCAAAAATCCAAGCTAAAACGCTTGAAATATGCCTGTTTGAGTGAAAGTAGGTCAAAAAACAATTGTTGGAGGGGCTTGGTGGCTCTCTGGTGGCACTCTAGAGACTGGTGGGGCACGGGCTGAGCGCGGGTGGTGCATGGGCGACGCAGCTGGCCGGTGGTGCGGCGGTGGCAGCTCAGTCACAATCGGCGGATGACGTCGGCGGTGATGGCTGGGCGGTGGCCATCGGGTGGCTCACCAATGGCATGGCCTGTGTGAATGGGCAGCGTCGAAAATAACAAAAAAATCTTTGTTTTTTTTTTTTGTTTGTTTTTCTGAAAGGCACGCCCTGGGTCATACAACCTTGGGGCAAAAAAATTTGCCTCCCTGATCAACTGTAGCCAAAATCGACAAATGAACAATCAATTTAGGGGTTTTCGGATGCTGCGAATCCAACGGCGAGGTCTGTTTGGATCCAAAGTGAACCTAGAAAATGAAATATGGCGGATCCACCAAAAATCACCCTACAAAACTATGAATGTCTAATCCAACCCTTGTAGCTCAAAATTCTTCAAACAAGAACAAGCATGCAGCAGGTCAACTCTGATACCATGTAGAAGTTGTCAAAACCAACTTTAGAGTCCAAGAACACCTGCATGCAAATGGATACCTATCACAAGGAAGAGAATGGACGGAAAAAACAAACAAGGGTTTGAAGCTCTGAAAAATGGAGAGATAATTTTATCAGAACAAAAAAGAATAATGAATATACAATGGATCAATCCTTAAGAAGGAGATCATGCAAAACCTAAAAGAAACCCTAATAGGAAAACATTTAATAATTAATATAATTATTAAATGTGACTTAATGCAAACTAAAGTTAAATCTTAAGAGAGCAATAAAGGTAACTTAATTAACATAATTAAGTTAAAACCTTTACTCTAACATATATGTATATATATGTATATGTATATATATGTATGTATATGTATGTATATATATATATGTATATATATATATATATATGTATATATATGTATATATATATATATGTATATATATGTATATATATCTGTATATATATGTATATATATATGTATATATATAAATGAATACAAATATAATATGAATGAGAGAAATTTTTAATTTCGAAAAGAATAGATATTAAAATCTGATTTGGAACTATATACACCTAAAATCAATCAGGATAATAGATTAATTAAATACAAGCTATTTGATTAAAAAACCCTCTTAATTCATCTACTTATAAATAAGTTGTAAAATTTATTTATATAGTTCACTTTCTTAAATTCTTTCTAAAATCATTTTTTTTCATGATTTCATTAAATAAACGAATCTAACTAATTTATTTTATTTGATTAATTCCCTCTCATTAAAATTGAATTTCTAAATTGACACATTTTTGCATAACTCTCTAACCTCCTTCCACCTCATCATCCACTTCATCAAGTGTCTCATGAATTTAAATAACTCCAATTTTTAAATGGAATTATCCTCAACAAATTTGAAACAACCTTGGACACTTGGCTCTTCCATTTCATTTATTCTTCTAAACACTTGGAAAATTTCTCTTTTAAATGGAACCATCTCCATGATTCTCTCTAACTTCTTCATCCTCCACCCTTCATCTTTCCAGTTGAAATCTTGACCATTGAATCCTTCCACATCACAATATGCCTTGGAAATCCTATAAATACAGCATCATTCTCCAACTTTTCATAACACATAGGGGTATGTGCAGGATCATCATGAAAAAAATAAGCCCTTAAGTGGCAATAAATTATGAAAAATCAAAGTTAGGCAACTTAATGTAAAAATTTGAATAAGTTATCTATATTAGTTCAAAAATATGTAAGAATAGAATCTGTAGAAAATTGAATGTAGTTTCTAAACTACTAGGTTTATTTTTAAAAAATAAAAAATTATTTGCTGAAAATTTGAAATTTCAATGTAGTAGTACTTAAATTTTAGGGAAAAAATAAAAAGTAGGTGTTTGTCTGACCACCCTAACCACAATAAAATAATAATATTGTTTTATAATATTTTAGATATAAGTAGAGGACTCAAGTCTAGATGTGATGCACATTTTTTGGTAATTTTTTTCCAAGTAAATAATTAATTATGAATTTTTTATTACAGCTTTTAAAAAATATAAAAAATTGTATGTCTAACCACCTTAACTTGATCAAAACTTCATGAAATTCAATTTTATTATTTTTATTCCTATAGTATGTGAAGCATAGAATGTGATGTATTTTTCAGATTCAAAAAATGTGATACCGTTTGAAATCTATAGATTTTTTTCACTCAGCCTATCAATCAAGACTTCAGTCATAATTCCAATAGAAAATGAATAATAATTATTTATTAAGTTCAAAGTAAATAATAATTTATATTGGTGGAAAGATGAGAATCTCCTTTAAAAACCCTTTTCGTTTCATCAATTTTGGGTAAAAAAAAATTCATCAGCCACATGGGTCATCATATCACTTACATATCGCCACTTTTTGGCCCATCATGATCCTACACATACCCATAGTTGAGCAAACTTACTCTACAAAAATCATTTGAGAACATTTGAACATTTAGAGCATTAGAGAATTCAACATTTAGCATAGTATTTGCATATTAATTTATAATCATGGCTTAGTTCTTAGCTGCATTTCCATTATCATAGTAGTTTTATACAACACTTGCATCATAGTCTTTAGCACCATATCCATTTTTCATATCATCCTTATCATTTATAACAAATCACATAGCTTATTAAATGATGTAAGAACTAGGATTCTTGCATTTTTGTAGCATCCATTCTCTAGGTTGTCATTCTAAAAGTCATAGTGTGTAAACAAAATCTAAGAGCCGACATAATTTAACGAATCCCTGGAGATAGGAAACAATGGAACGATTTTAGAGAGGTTGTTGTGTTTCAATTAGATTAGTTTGTGATTTCAAATCTCTAATATAATATGTTTCATTGGTTGTGTGTTGGTTATTCATTTTACACATATTCATAGCACACATAAATTGGTTCCCATTGTGGGGCCTAGCCCCTATTTTTAACATTTTCTGGAAAGTGTGTGTACATTTTTTGATGTGAAATCTTTTAGTGCAACTTTGAACTCTTTCAGTGCATACGAAACAACCTCTGACACATCTAGGCCCTGTTTTGGCGCATCCATCTTTTAGTTTAGCGCATACGTATTATCTTTTTCGTGCATATAGGAGGTCTTTTAGTGCATTCAATATTTCTTTTAGCACATCCATAGATTGTTCTAGTGGATACAGTAGTTTTTATAGCACATCTATGTGATATTCTAGCGCATTGAATCTTTGTTATGGCTCATCTAGTTTATTGTGCAAAAATTTAAAATTCGACGGATTAATCAATGTTTTCTATTTTGCAAGTATTTTAAACATTGTCAGAGACTTTCCTAAAGCCATAAGAATGTTGTCAAATACAAATAATCAGAAACTACTAAGATTTTTTTTATAGGGGTTGGATTTATTGTGATTTCTTTTGATTAAATTAGGAACCTAGCTTAATT
Organism: Sequoiadendron giganteum; assembly: GCA_007115665.2. Lineage (NCBI taxonomy): Eukaryota > Viridiplantae > Streptophyta > Pinopsida > Cupressales > Cupressaceae > Sequoiadendron > Sequoiadendron giganteum. The sequence continues at coordinate 205,638,241 of CM021108.1, read as the reverse complement.
AGAAGGATAATTGAAAAAAACATGTATGTTGTGCTTGTAGAGTGGTAGGCATATGCTCTCCCCTTGGGTGATCAAAAAGATAGACCCATTCTTTTCATTTTATTAAAAATTTATCCTTAGAGGGTCTTTCTGGTGGGAAAAATTAATCACCTCAGGGAACGACCCAATCGGGAACACGCTAAAGCCAAGCGACTTCCACTCAGTATATAAGTGTGAGTACTTAAGGAAAGTTCAAGTATCATGAGGTTTGTGCTGAAAATAAGGGCAACAATGATCTCTTGTCATATGGATGATCCCCCATGAATGGAATGCCTATACTAGAACCATTTTGTTAAAGTAAGGCAAAATCTCATTTATATTTGTTGTGCAAGCGGTCTAAAATCTGAAGTCATCCCATATTCTTGTGGCTTTTAGTAGAGATGAAAAGTTCATCATGGCAGATTCATGAGAACTAAAGGTTGGCTAACCCGAGAAGTGATTGTCGAGAAAGGGGGAGCTAGTGTGGTCAAGCTTCTAATCATCCGCTAAAATTAAGCACAACTGGAGTAAAATCCAAGTGGGAATCCAGTGAATATTGGCCTACACAGCCTTAGGAATTATACTTGTTTGATGTGTCTTACATGTTTTTTCAAAGTAACATTCAAAGAAAAATCACACACATGGAAAAATACAACCATTGATTCAGAAGAACATCCACTCAAACAATCATTTTCCTCCCTATAAAATAGAAAAATCAATCAAAACTGTCAAAAAATAGTGGCATTCCCTAGTTTAGCACATACATTGATTGTTTTAGTGCATATCATCCAGATTTTAGCACATGCATTGACTATTCTGGCACATACTATCCATATTTTAGCGCATACATTGATTGTTGTGACGCATATCAGCCATCTTTTAGTGCATCCAAGACATTCTTTAGCACATCTAAGGAATAGTCTGGTGCATCAGTGCAATATTTTAGCACATCTATGCAATCTTGTAGCACATCCATACCCTATTTTAGTGCATCCAATTAATCCAAAACTAGAGAGATAATTTCATCCCATGTTTGTCAGTTGGAGCTAGAACTAAGGATTCTTGTCAACACATAATCATTCCTCATTTACCACATAGTTTTAAACTTGTTGAAACTTGCATTTACAAGTGAAAATTGTTTACCTAAGCCTTGATCAAACATCTAAAAGTTCCTCATAATCACATCTATCTCTAATTAGCAATTGAGTTTTACCATCAGGATCAATCATCCTTTATCAAGATTCATCATCCTTCATCTCAAAACAAATGTTGTATAATAAGATTTAACTTAGTCCCTTTTGTCACTTCTAAACAATGATCAAAAGCTTAGCAAATCTTCATCATTTGTATGCTTGTTCAAACAAGATCACAAAGGCAGAAACTCAAAGAAAAATAATTTGAAACTCAAGATGCCATGGTTGAACAAGAAAATCCTTTCCATAATCTCCACCAATTTGGAGGTGATGAAATAACTGAACAAGATGTTCGACAAGCTCAACAAGATCCAAATTTTCACAAGTTCTTAGAAAATGTTTTTTTTAAATATGGATAAAAATACCTTTTAATGTTGGCTAAACAAGGTATCAAATTTCCTGATGACTTTGATGTTAATCAACTAAAAGGAGCACCTAAAGAACTTAAACTAATCCTCCAAACATAGATTTAGCTGCATTAACTCATCAAATGAAAAATCTGCAACAACTCCAAGATATGCAAAGAGGAACCACAAAACATTACTTATTGTAGGAAATTTTCCCATATCCTTCTGATCAAAGTGTAAACATCATTCCTTTTCCCAAACATTGTGAATTCCCAAAATATAAAAAATATAATGGAAAAATAGACCCTATAGATTATGTAAGGGAGTTTTGAACCATGAGCCTTGATTTGCACATGAAGACACTTATTTGATGAGATTATTTCCTCATAGCCTAGGTGGAAAATGTATGGAATGGTTCTCCAAACTTGCACCAGGTATTAATACCTTTGAAGAGCTAGTTAACAAATTAATCACCCAATACTCCTACAACATACAACACAAAATTACCATGAAGGACCTTTGCAATACTAAACAGAAAAAGGGTGAATCATTCCTTTTATTTTTACAAATATGGAGAAGATTGTTCGCAAGATATGTTTGTCCCATACCCCAAAAAGAAAAGATAGAAATTTTCATTGATAATTTAAATGGTGGGATGAGCTATAGACTTGAATTACAATGCCCACCTACCTTTGAGAAAATGATTGAAAATGGAATCAAAATCGAAGAAGCCTTGGTCAAGAGAGGAGTCTTGAAAATTTACAATGAAAACAACTTAGCAAAATCCACCAATAATTATAACAATGATAAACCAAATTTTTGGCAAAGAAACAAAAATGTTGGTAATCATGAGGCTACAACTGAAACACAAAATGCAAAACAAGTATTTAACTTGACTGTTGCTACCACCAAGACTAATTAAAACAATAATTTGACCAGCAACCAAAACACACCCAAAATAGTAACCAAAACAATGCTCCATCTCAACCATCATCATATAAAATGTCATCAACTCATAGGAAATTCAAACCTTTGGTTCAATCACTCGAATCTGCATTGAAAGAACTTCTTGCAAAAAATCTTATCACCTTACCTAACACCTGAGGTTTTGAGCCAAAAGTGAAATAGTCATGGTGGAATGATGCCTATTACTATGAATTTCATCGATGCAAAGGTCATCAAATGAATAATTGTATGCAATTAAAGCATAAGGTGAAAAACTAAATAGACCATAATATCATACAAATAGAGGGACCCAAAAAAAACATTGATCATGGTGCATTCAAGAATCCCTTACCAAATTGTGAAAAAGGGGAATCCTCTACTACGAATAGCAAATGGAAAAGTGTAAACTATGTTCATGATACTCTCATCCTTCATATTTTGTTCATTGAAGATCAAAAAAATGACATTAAGATCAATGGCACACAAGACATCGTTACATCCAACAATCAAATTAATGATGCTCCAATTCAACATGGACAAGACACCATCATAGCTGAAAATAAAATCAATGACACCAACATCTCATCAAATCAAGTCCATAACATCAAACAAGACATGGTTGCAATGAACAACCAAATCAATGTCATTAAAATCAAAGGGAAACAAGACAGTGTGCCTGTAAATGCGACCATGAGAGCACAGTCCAAATATGTTCTAAAAGGAAGCACATCCAAAACACCCGCTGCCCCGTCACATCAATACAACATTATTGATCAACTTCAAAAGATCCCAGTACAAATATCTATATTTGAACTCCTCAAGATTTCCCCCGCCCACAAAGAAATTTTGGAAAAGTCCCTAGTGGACACAATCGTACCAACGGATCTAGAAGTTTCACATTCCAAGCCATGGTGGGGCATTTGATTGCACCTCATTGCCTATCATTCTCAGAAAATGGTGGCGTATCCATCACTCATCCCCATAATGCAGCACTTCACATTGAGGTCTCAATACATAAAATTTAAGTCAAGTGTGTTCTAATAGATGGAGGAGTGGGTCTCAATATATGTAGTTTAAAGCTCATTTGTGCAATGGTATTCTCAGAGAATGTAATGGATTCAAGGAAAAATATCACCATCAAAGCCTATGATGACAAAGAAAGAGCTTCAAAGGGACTAATTGTGTTTCCAATTTAGGTAGGGCCGATTCAAAAAGATACAATTTTCCAAGTTCTGGACAAAGACTTGACAAATAATATACTCTCGGATCGTCCTTGGATTCATGAGATGCAGGCAGTCCCCTCGACTTACCATAAATGTTTGAAGTTCCCTTGAAATGGGCAAGAGATCACCATTCCGAATGATTCCAATAGTCCTCCTTATTGCAATACCCTCAAGTCAGTCCAGGATGTCTTTGCGCCCCATAACAAAGAAGCTCTCGCTTCCCCATCTACCACCCCAAGTAATTCAAGCCAATCAAATCCTTTGTCAAAACCACTTTCCATAGCCTCAAATAAGGAAAGCCAAACAAGTTCCTCGCCTAAATAACTTGAGAAAAAGGAAGAAGTTTCCCCTTCTACCTCCACCAATCATGAAGCCCAACTCGATGCTTTGTCCAAATAATTTGAGAAACAGGTCCAAGTCAAAGATAAAGGTGTGGGTGAATATTCTATTGAGCAATCCTTGTGTCTCTCACAATTATCTTCCCCAAATTCCTATGGTCAACCATCAACCTCAACACAATAGTCCTCATAACCTGTCATGATTTTTTATGGTCAATTTGTGAAGGCAGGCACCATAGTTAATGAAGTAGAAGACAAAGATATTCTAAACTAGTTTTACAAGGATGAAGCCGAATCTCAAGCAGTAACAACTAATGTACAAACAACACAATATGGAAAAGGGTTTTCAATCTTCGAAAATATGGGAGACGAAGGACAAGGACATATCAACAAGAGAAAAAGAAGGCAATGTTGAACCAATCCAACCCATCTTAACCAATCCAAAAGACAAGATAGGACTCGGATATAAAGAGGAAACAAAAGAAGAAGCCGCCCAAAAGGTTGTTGAACGAATCCTACAACTGCAAGCTAGTAATGACTATGAAACTGACTCAAATGAATATGAGTGGGATTTGTTATCTGAAGAGTCTTTTCATGACAATGGAATTGATGTAATACAAAATTATGCACCCATACGTGAGGAGGGACAAAATTTGGGTTTAAGATCACTTGAAGTGGGATCACAACCTATCGATGGCTGAAGCGAGGATGATCTGACTCCTAGCGAAACAAATCATTCAGAGGAGAGTTACATCACAGACCTTGACATTGTTATCATACTACTTGAATATGTCACCATCAGGACCCTCACTACCTTTGACTTAAACCAATCTGATGATTCCCAACCTCTAGTACATCCTGAACTTATCGACTAGGATCAAACCGAGCCTCTTGACATCCCTATCTTTTCAAATGATGATGTCACTGTCAACTTCCTTTGTGTTGACAACATTGAAACTTGTTCCACCACTAAATCTCAGAATGAAGCTTCCAGTCAGGGGAGTGTCAGATCTCTCAACTGCAAAATTAATAATACAGAAAATCGATCTAATGGTGAAAACCATTTTATGGCAGTATTAGATCAAGAAAAAGTAAAAATAAAGAGCGCATCCAATGGTGAAAACCTCTTTGAGGCACCGAAGGATGAGAGATTTGACACTCTCCTTGAACACTTTCAAGAGAGATCAAAATTATTGATTGAGTCCACCCAATCCATCAACATTGGCATAATAGAAATAGTAAAGACTCTACATTTAGCAGCATCCTTGACAGAACAAGAAAAACTAAGCTTCACCAAATTATTTGAAGAGCGAAAAGTCAATTTTTCTTGGTTTTATGTAGACATGCGAGGGATAGATCCATATTTAATCATGCATCATTTATCCTTACCACCAGGAGTAAAACCAGTGAAGCAAAAGTTAAGGAAAATGCATTCGCATATTGCCCTCTTGGTGAAGGTAGAACTGAAGAAGCTATTGGACATAGGGTTTATCATACCAATTGATTAGGCCAAGTGGATCTCCAATATTGTACCAATTTCAAAACCTAACAACAATATCTGGATTTCCATAGATTTTGGAGACCTCAATAAAGCTTGTCTGATGGATGATTTTCCTCTATCCAACATAGACATCATCGTGGATCTAACTATAGAACATGCCATATTTTCACTTATGGATGGCTTCTTAGGATATAACCAATTCAAAATTACACCTGAGGATTAAGATAAAACAACCTTCACATGCCCATGGGGAAAATTTTGTTGGAACGTCATGCCCTTTGGATTGAAGAATGCGAGACCTACTTATCAGCAAGCCATGATGACAATCTTCCATGAAATGATGCACACATTCATGGAAGACTATGTAGATGATCTATTGGCCAAATCATACACCAGAGAAGGACACCTAGAGATCCTATAAAAAATCTTCACCAGATTGGAAAAATTTAATGTCCGACTAAATCCAAAAAAATACATTCAGGGTGACATCTACAAAACTCCTAGGATATATAGTCTCACAAAAGGGCATTGAGGTGGATCCTATGAAATTTAAGGCAATCATGGAGATGCCACCCCCCAAGAACATCAGTCAGCTAAGATAACTCCAAGGAAGATTTCAGTCTATCTAAATATTCATCTCACAACTAGCATATCAGACCCACCATTTCACCCACTTTCTACACAAAAATGTTTCCTTTAGATGGTATGAGAAATGTGAAGCCACTTTCAACTAATTGAAACAATATCTAATGATTCAACCTGTCTTAGTAGCAATAGCAGAAGGAAAACCACTCTTACTATATATAGAAACAACTGAGACATCATTGGGAGCTTTGTTAGCACAAGAGGATTCAATAGGAAAAGAAAAGGTGATCTATTATATCATAAAAAAATTAAATGGGTATGAAATAAATTAAACATCCATTGAAAAGGATTGTTTGGTAGTAGTATTCGCCACTCAATAATTGCGACATTATATGCTAACTCATACCATCAAGTTAATAGCCAAAATTGATCCATTGAAATATCTGCTCAACAAAGCAAATCTAATAGGAAGACTGGAAAAGTGGGTAATAATACTGAGTGAGTTTCACATCCAATATTTTGATAGGAAATCCATCAAAGGTCAATCCATCGCAGATCAACTATTTGAAGCACCATTTCATGATGATCATCCTTTACATATTGGGTTTCTAGATGTTGATGTCCTTACCATAACAACAAAACAATGGATATTATACTTTGATGGATCATACACTCAACATGGATCGGGAGTGGGAATTTTATTTGTCACCCCTCAAATACATACCATTCCAAAATTATGCAGACTAATATTCCCACACACTAACAACATGGCAAAATATGAAGCCCTCATCATTGGCATCAAGATAGTTGTAGAGTGGAAAATCGCAGAGTTGCAAGTCTATGGAGATTCTCAAGTGGTCATAAATCAAGTCAATGATGAATATCATACAAAAGACAAAAAACTAATTCCCTATAAAAGGATGATTGATGACTTTAGGAAATAATTTGTTACCATCAAATTTGAAAAAATCCCAAGAATGGACAACAAATTTGCTGACATTATGGTCACTATTGCTTCTCTACTAAAAATTCCAGATAAATGGAGTCATTATGAGTTTATGGTGGAACAAATATTTACCCCTACCTATGACGATCTTGAGTCCCAAATTGTTTTCCATTTACTTGATGTTGATACATCAATATATGGGAAAATCTACACCTACCGAAGATATAACACCCTTCCACTTGACCTATCACGGAACCAAAAATGAAATTTCATCCGTCAAGCCGCCCGACACACCCTTATCATGGATGTACTTTACCAATGAGTTCTTGATGGAACTCTCCTTTGATTTCTGGAATGGCCTTATAGGAAGTTCATGAGGGTATTTGTGGAACACATTCCAGTGGTCTTACCCTAGCAAAGAAACTCCTATGTTTGGGGTATTACTAGTTGAATATGGAGAAGTGTCAGATCCATGGTAACCTCATATATGCATCAGCACAAGAACTCCAACCATTTTCATCAACCTATCCCTTTTGTTAGTGGGACTCGACCTTGTGGTGAAAATCCATCCATCCTCTTCTAATGAGCACAAATTTATAATCACGGCCACCGAGTACTTCACAAAGTGGGTTGAAGTTGTTCATTTAACTACCATCATTGGAAAACATATCTCATCCTTCATCCTAAATTATATCATTTGTAGGTATGGCATTCCTCAGTCCATTGTCACTGGAAATGGTAGACCTTTCAAAAATTAGGACATCCAAGAGCTTTGTGAAAGATTTCATATCTAGCACTGATTCTCCACACCATACTACCCTTAAGGGAATGGCCAAGCAGAGGCCTCAAACAAAACCATCTTAAAGATCCTAAAGAAAACCATCAACGAGGCTCAACATGATTGGCACGTCCAACTAAACCCTGCTTTGTGGGCATACCACACCAGTATCGGCACCCTGATAGGAGCCACACCATATTCTCTCGCCTATGGATCAGAGGTTTTTTTCCCATTGAGGTTGAATTATCTTCGCTCTAAGTGTCATTGAAAGGCATCATCTCAGATGAAGACTACCGGGCATCTAGACTACAAGAGTTGGAATTGTTGGATGAATGTTTCTAGCTTGCAGTTGACCACCTGAAAGAATATCAGCAAATAATGTCAAGGAGTTATAATAACAAGGTCAAACTAAGAAAATTTCAGGTCAATTATTTGGTACTGAAGGAAAACCCACTCAATCAACAAGACAACGAAAAGAAGGGAAATTTTGAACTGAATTGGCTAGGACCCTTTGTCATTGTATCAATCTATGGATCAAGATCATATCAGTTATCCACGCCTGAAGGGAATCTATTTGAGGAACCTATGAATAGCCTCAATCTCAAAAATTTCTACACATAATTCATCCATTGCAAGGTATAACAGTCCTAAAAAAACAAAAAAAAAGTCCTCAAGAAATACAAAAGAAAATTAGGAAAAGTCCTGAAAAAATACAAAAAAATCAGAAAAAGTCTTGCAGAAATACAAAAAAAATAAAAAAGATCAAAAATACAAAAAAGTGAAAAATCAAAAAAAAATTGTTACCTTGATGAAAACTAGCCAAACAGGCATCTTGGTAACGGAAAACAAAAATCATAAAATCTAAAAAAGTGCAATAAAAGCAAGTAGTGAAAACCTAGTAAATAGGCGCTATTTGTTATGGGTTGGCTTCTCTATTTGTTGGAACGTGTGTTGGTTGTTCACTTTTGATATCATCACGCCTACATGCCTATCATAAAATGAGCTTCATGTACATATCCAGTTGTTGTGGTTGTGCCCCATGTTGGCTTGGTTATCAATGTACATATCCATAATAATTGGTTTGTTTCTTACTAGGGGAAAAATCCTGAACTCACTGGGGAAAAACTATTTTGAGCTGAAAAAAACAAGAAAACAACAACAAGACAACCCAACAAAAATAGAAATCATCCTAAACATCAAAACTAAACATCAATCACAATCAATCAAACAATCGACCATCCAAATCAACATCAAGACAAACAAATCAATTCTTAATGGATGATCATCTTTTGAATCATGGTTTGATCACTTTGACATGTATGTTCCACTGTCGTATTTTGATTATTGTTATCATTTCTCTAGAGTACCTCGATGATGTCCTAAACTAGAGGGGCTAGGAAGGAGAATGATCTTTTCTTTGTCTTTTGTTTGTGATTCAATCATTACTACTATGCAAATTGTTGTGGTACATGCTCTACAAAGTATCATTAATGACATGTTGAATTTGCATGGGAAAAATGATTAACTCTTGCTTGTTTACACAAGTTGTACTTAGGTCATCTCGGTTCAATTATACCTAGATGCTTGTGTTATCTTGCACTATCAAAACTCAATGGAAGTTGTACACAGGTCATCATGTTCTAATTATACCATCGATGTTTGTACTAACTTTCAACATAATAAAGGCTCAATGATGATAAAAAGCATGACAAAATTGGCTAACAAAATGATAACCTTGCATTTTAGACCTGCATAGTAGATTAGACTGCATCCATATTAGTTTTGCATCTATATTTCGGGATTTTCCAAGCCTGGAAAAAATTTCAAAAAATATTACCTCTATCATTAATGGATTGAGTATACTTGACATTAAAAAAAACATACCATTATCATATAGTTTCATAATCATTTGCATATCGTGCATCCATCCATACATTACATCATAATATGTGCATTAGAAAACAAAAATGGAAGTGCAATGCATCACATTTGCATAAGTAAATTCATCTCAAATAGTGTAAAAACGTCATACATTTTCATCAAGAAAATATAAAAATAAATTACATCATAGTTCATTACATTCATTTCCTAGCATAAAACATCATCCATCAAACATTTAGAATCATCCATATGTATTAACATACCATCATTGCATCCATACATAATCATGAAAACATAAGCATATAAACATATATAAACATCACATAACATATAGAACATAGAAATTAAATGCATCCATCATAGGCATTCATCATAATAAAAAAGCACATAGACACATATAGATCAGCCATCATCATTGCATGTCATATAAATCTTGAAATAATCATAATGTCAAGTGTACAAATGATATCAAAATATGAAGAGTTGCATCATCAAAAATGTGGTAGTATAACAAAATGTCTCAGAAAAATCAATGTATACAAATGTCTCAAAGTACAAAAAATATGATCATGAGGCTATGAGGTGCTCCCCCAGACCTCGCTGGCCTAGCCAAGCCTCTGGTAGCACCACTTGATGTACATGCACATATTACACCTGTACCTGGGTCCAGACCTGAATTTCAACATGGTGGTTGAGTCACACCCATACTGGTAGTCTGATAGTGGCTACGTGTTGATCTAGACTGTGCATAGCTAACTCCCTACTCTGCAAGCACAACTACATGATATCGGCCTTTGTAGTACTTAGCCTCTCTCATGACTCGTATGATCTTTCTCATCATATCACCTATGGTGGTCCCCTCTGCCACTCTTTGTAATCATTCAGCTAAGGCCACTACTTACTCACCCTGTTGTCTAGCCGCATCTCTCTCGACTATCAATGTGGCTACCTGAGCATGTGCCTGTGTAGCCTGTGCCAACAAAGCCTATACATGTATTAGCTAACCCTATAGTGTCTATACCTGAACCTGTGAAGTATCTATCTATGTTTGTTGTTGTTACGAGGGAAGCCCAATTTGTACACGTTGTTGTGCTACAGCCACTAGAGATATCCTCCTCTGAGGTATCATAAAATCTCACACATCCAAAATAGCTATACCACCACCACCATCTCCTCCTCCTCCACCACCTCCACCACCCCCACCTTCATCTCCTCCTCCATCCTCACCATCATCTCTCTCCTCCTCATCTCCATCACCCCTACCTCTCCTCTGTCTGGGTGCCCTCTCCTCATCGTCGTCCAAAGTTGGCACTGGCTCATCGAGGCTAGATATCCTAGGAAAGGGATGTGTAAAAAAGTATTGAGTGTAGTCCTTTGACAAAGCAGCCTTTATAATCTCTGGATGATAAGCCCACATCAACAGTTGTAATCCATAATATTCCTAGCAAGCTACATTATATGACAAGAGGGGTCCCCACTCTGGTCTATCCTGGTGTCTCTGTGCATATGTAGCCACTCCTTGGGGCATGCCCTGCACTCTACCATACTATTGATGCACTCTCCCCAAAAGGAACCTTTCAATCACAAACTGTGACTGCCCAATCAATTATCTAGATGTAAACACATAAGGCATCTCCAAATGGTCCTTTTCCCACTACTCACAGTCTAGGTATAGTCACCATGTCACAATATCAAGGTCATCCAGCACTCTCCTACAATACTCCAATTTTCCTAGCTTATGCTAGACAACTAGACCTCTATATCCATACACATATGGCCTTCCAATCAGTTGAAACTTGTCTTCCATTGGTTGTGTCACCGCTATGTGCTCCCATGCCCAAGTTTGTAACAATATCACTCCCACGGATAGACTGAAAGCTCCAAGATACACTACCTAATGAAGATCAAGATATAAATGTGTGAGCATGCATGAACCCTAGGCATAACTGGTCCCATGTAGAATCATCTACTCCAGTTTCCAACCCCAACCAGATAGTCCCTTCAACCTATGGTCGAGACATACGAAACCACCAACAAAACCAGCAAGTACAAAAGGTAAAGGGGCATAGGTCTCATACATCTCTTGCCAAGGTAACTCATACCCGCTGATATGATCATCATGGAAGATTCTGCATAAATCATTTGTGCCTCCCTGCTTGGCTTGATCATAAACAGCTATATCCCCTACCACTGGAATCTGTAAGATCCAATATACATCCTTTGATGTCACAGTCATCTCACCAGTGGCTAGGTGAAAAGTGTTGTGGTCGTTTTGCCACCTCTCTGCTAAATCTATCAAAATTCCCCAGTTAATCCTAACCTGAGGCATGTCAATCAATGATGATAACCCACATCTCTCAATAATATCCCGATCACCTTGCCTCAAATAGGGAATTATCTCCCAAGTCCATGGGAAGTACTCCAGAGACATAAGGATTCCTAAATCACTCTCCTATCATCATCAGACATCATAAAATCACTAATCTTGTCAATCAATCAAACATCAATTAGCCTATCAAACAATCTATCTATCAATGCACCTTGCCTATCATGAGGTCAATCGATCAATCTATCATTGATAATCTCTTATCATGAGGTCAATCATCATCAATATTCCTTTAAATATCACCATTCATGAGATCAATCATCATCTACTCTATCAACATCATCAATAAATATCAAATCAAAGGCTGGCGTGATCGAAAAACATTCAACACAAGGAGAAAACTCAAAATTCCTCAATTCTGGCATGGATGCGCTAGATCAGTGTTTCTATGCACCAAAACATGGATGCGCTAGAACAGTCAACACATGCACTAAATTAATGGATGCGCTAAAACTTCTGATCAATGCACTAAAATATCTAATGTATGCGCTAATTCATTTGATTGTGCTACTTCATCAACTAGATGCACTAAATCATGCAAACTATGCCCTAGAAATTCTATGCACTGAAATTCATAACCTATGTGCTACATCGGGTTGTGTATGCGCTAAAATAGTTTAACTATGTGCTACATAGGGCTATGGATGCACCAAAAATCATAAACACATAATTCAAATTTTAAAAAAATGTGGGAAAATCATTTCAAAATTCTTAAAAAAAGTTTTTAGAAATGCGTACCGGAGGTCCATACATTGTTGGGCAGTTGTGATGTCGCACGCACTCAAACCGATGTGTTTGAATGGGAATCACCATCTTTCTCAAAGTGCTCAAAGTTTCTCAATCTCTCAAATTTTCAAAATCAAAATGACACAAATGAATTCCTTTTCACCTCTTTTTACCTGTTAAAGGGTAATTAAGTGGGATTGATTTATTTTATTTTTCAAAGGGTCTTAATTCATCAACTAATCAACAAGGCAAAAATCACTATCATTTTTCGGGAGATAAATTGTTCTCGCATCATAAAAATTTTAAATCAACATCAAATCATCAAAAAAATCAAAAAATCAGAAAAAATCAAAAACTTCATCAATTTATCTCCCGAGGGGGCATATATCTGTCATCACCTAGAAATCTAGCATCTAGGGCATATCAAAAATAATCTTTGAAGCAATGTGTAAACACATCACTTCAAAGAGAGGGAAAATGTATACACCTAAAATTGGTCAGGATAATCGATTAATTAAATACAAGATATTTCATTAATAAACCCTCTTAATTCATCTACTTATAAATAAATTGAAAATTTTATTTATATAGTTCACTTTCTTAAATTATTTCTAAAATCATTTTTCTTCATAATTTAATTAAATAAGAAAATCTAACTAATTTGTTTTGTTTTATTAATTCCCTCTCATTAAAATTGAATTTCTAAATTCAATTTTGTCACATTTCTACATAACTCTCTAACCTCCTTCCACCTCATCATCCACATCAAGTGTCTCATGAATTTAAATAACTCCAATTTTTAAATGGAATTATCCTCGACAAATTTGAAACAAACTTTCCATTTCATTTATTCTTCTAAACACTTGGCAAAGTGCTCTTTTAAAGGGAACTATCTCCATGATTCTCTCTAACTTCTTCATCCTCCACCCTTCATCTCTCCAGCTAAAATCTTGACCGTTGAATCCTGCCACATCACAATATGCCTTGGAAATCCTATAAATATGGCATCATTCTCCAGCTTTTCATAACACATCTTTGAGAAAACTTACTCTACAGAAATCACTTGAGAACATTTGAGCATTTAGAGAATTAGAGCATTCAGCATTTATCATAGTATTTACATATTAATTTAGAATCATGGCTTAGTTCTTAGCTGCATTTCCATTATCATAGTAGTTTTATATAGCACTTGCATCATAGTCTTTAGCACCATATCCATTTTCATATCATCCTTATCATTTATAGAATTTCACATAGCTTATTAAATGATGTAAGAACTAGGATTCTTGCATTTTTACAACATCCATTATCTAGGTTGTCATTCTAAAAGTCATAGTGCATACACAAAATCTAAGAGCCAACATGATTTAAGGAATCCCTCGAGATAAGAAACAATGGAACGATTTTAGAGAGTTTGTTGTGTTTCAATTATATCAGTTTGTGATTTCAATTCTCTAATATAATACATTTCATTGGTTGTGTGTTGATTATTCATTTTACACATATTCACAGCACACAGGAACGATAAAAAAATTATGTTTTAAAGTGATAAATTTTTGTATTAGATTTTTTTATTGTTGAATATATGTATAAATATGTAAATGTATGTATATGTATATATATATGAATATATATGAATATTAATAAATATATATTCATATATATATATATGAATGAATATATATATGACTATGAATATATATATATATGAATATATATATATATATGAATATATATATATATGAATATATATATATATGAATATATATATATATATGAATATATATATATATGAATATATATATATATATATGAATATATATACATATGCAATTACATGAATGGGCAAGTTTTACTCTTTAAAATGTATACATTTCTACTTAGAGAGCATTTCTTTCAAATTTATACAAATATGTTGTTTTTAGATTCAACCATTTAATTTGGAAAGGGCTTATTAGATACTTTGAAAACAAGTAGGAAGATACGCATTTTCATTTAATTACCAATATCCATTGGAATGTTAGAAGATTGATTAAATTGAGTCAAATGTCAAATGTAAAAACCAGATGTAAAATTTATTTCTTGTGAATTAAACTCTTATGCAATCAAATAGTAGTCTTTGGAAATATAATGTGTTTTCCAAAAGAATGCTTGAATTAGTGAATGTTTGAGTTGTATGCAACTTGTGTGAAACTATGCATTATTTACTCTTTTTATGAGAAACTTTCAGGATAGGATGCCAAATGTGGGCTCCCAGAGATGGTAGTTAACCTTTTCTTAAACCACCATTTATATTTGAATTCTTGGCCAGGCTAATGTACCAGTGAAATAGATGGATAAAAAGCCTAGAATTTTATGTTATGTATGTCTCTACGGCATCTTGTGTGCAAGAAATATTTTGTTCTAGTATAGGAATGCATATAGGCATTAGGCACACATCGAGAGTTCCCTCCTGCTTTACTATTTCAGTTTGCTAGGCTCCTCGTGTAGGGTCGGGGCTTTCTTCAAGCTAGAAAGAAACCCAGGGAATTCATCTACTTTGTGGTTGGGAAAAAAAGGCACCTTAATCTCTCTCTTGGCCTCATCTTGCAGAAGACCAGTGGTGTCATGGTGGTTGAGGATCAGAGGCTCTTTATGCTATGGATGTACTTCTTGTATTGATGTTGTATGGCTAGCATAGCCAATTTGTAAAATGTAACTTCACTTCATGGATGTACTTATTGATGTAAACTTGTTTATGTAATATTGAAACAAATGAATTATAACAACCTCTTGGTGTATGTAAATGTAAATCATTGTTGAACTTTCCTTTGAGCATTTATGGATATTTAATGTTAACCATGTATCACTAATTCCTTACTTGGAATGTGCATTCTTCTTGGAAATAATTTGTTTAGAATGCGAGCTTTTCGAGCTTTACACAAAGTTTTACAATAAGGGTGTTAGATTTCCACAGTTGGCTAAAATGGCATGTTTGCAACCCAGAAGTGTTATTAATGTTGCAACTACTTTTGTAACTTCTAAATATGATCTATGGAGGCCTCAAAAATTATCTTTAATGTTCTTCCATGAATTCTAAAGGGGGGAAATGCTTCCCATGTTGCATTCATGAATTTTAGACCTCCTTTCTATTAGAGGGTCATTCTTGACCATGTTTTTTAGAAAATTGCATGAAGGTTTCTACACTTCACCCATGGATTCATAAATTTTGAGGCATGTCTATGGTGTTAAGAATGTTTTCTCATGCCTCCAACTTGATATTTAATGTAAACTTGTATGTAGTTCATTGATTGTAGTCTTGGCTAGGATTTTAAGTGTCTATCATGTGCTCCTCTATCCTACATCATTTTGATGTACAAAAAGAACTTTGTGTTTATTATTATAGGTCCTTCCCTTATTTCTCTATAAATACTTATACATTTTGCATATCTACTTATAACAAGCTTTAAGCCTTTTATTAATGAAAATTTATTATTTATTACCTCTCTTCAATTATGTTCTATTGGGAAAAATATATTTCCTTTGTATATAAGTATTGTTCTATGTTTTCATGTGTTTTATGCTGTTTTAGGGCTTATTTGAAATTCTAAATATGGAATGTTTATCCCCTCTTAGTATCTATCAAACCCTTAACCTTCACATAAGTATATAAAGGCCAATATAATAGAAGATTGTGTGAGTTTTCTTGGCATTTGTATTAATTTTTTGTGTTGTAATAATTAGGAAGAAACATATTCTTATCTTGGTGTGTCACTATCCTTTTTTTAATGTATTCTCCCTCCCTTTCCTCCTACAAGTTGATAGAGTAGGACTACCTTAGGTTTATATGGTGTTGAGTTAGATCAACACTTTTGTATTTAGATTAAAGAGGAATTTGGCCTTCTTTGGAGGTCTAATCTAAATTGAAAGGGTCCCACACCTTGAGATCAGTACCATGTTCCCTTTGAATTGTTCAACATTAAGCTCAGCAAGGGATGCAATTCCAAGTGCCAACTATTTTTGGCACACTCAGTGGGACCAATTTAATAAAATTTACCTCATATAGGTAATGTTTCTCTCAGAATGTTCATCCTTGAAGAGGCATCCTAAAAATTACGTGGTGAATCTACAAAGATAATTCTATAAATCTTGGTTCTAGATCAGACATCAAATTTCATGCCAAGGATGCATAGCAGAGCATCTTCAAGAGGTAATTTTTAGTACACTAAGCTATAATTTTTTACTTTAGGAAGAAGAAATATGAAATCGTTATCTCCACTAAGGAGAAAAGATAGAATTTTTGTAACATTGTCTCTTAGGGATCTATCTACACCTATATTTAGTAGATTACCATAGCCTAGGACACTTGTTGTCTAAATAAATAGAATATTATTTCAAATGGTTACACCTATAAATCAAATATTTTTCGCCTTTAATGATGGTATCCCTCTTTTGTTATCCCAAAGTGATTACATACTAGTGAATTCCTTGAAGTTGTTTCTTATTTCATTGGTAAAATAGCCACCACCCCAATAGAGCATATTCAAGACATTGCTCATATGTTTTATATCCATAGCATCATAGAGAATAATGTAGTTGTGAGACTCTCAGCCATATCCTTACAAGGAAAAATCCCTATAGTGGTACAAAGGTTTAAGGCCTAATTCTATTCACAAATAGGATGATTTAGGTAAAAATCTATGTGAACAATTTGAAGATAAATGTGAGAAGCTGTCACTTGTGAAGCAGCTAACAACAATAAAGATATCTCCCCATGAATCCATGGGATAATTCAACTTCATATTCCAAAAAATGGGATAAAATCCCTTCCTTAGTAAAATTATCTCCCAACTATGCCTTCTTGTATATAAGGAATCTTAATAATGATATATAGTATTGAATACAATCTATGAGAGGGACAAATTTACCAAATTTCTATGATATTATCATTAGGGTAGAAAAAAATTAATATAAGTTGGTAAAATAACCCCAAGACCACCAATTTCTCTATTCCTACAATTTCCACCTCAACAACCCATGTTGGCTCTTATTCCCATTGCATCAATCAATTAACCATCTATTTCTATTGCATCTTCAAATGGTTTGCATGAGGTTAAATATTTAATATCAAAATTTGGTAATGAATTAGTAGCCCTAAAAAGGAAACAAGATAAAATAAGTAAAACTTATCAGCCCCAAAATCAAATTTACCAACAAAATAGGCAATTGTTTCAAGGGTAGAATCAATGTAATTATGCTAATCCCTTGAAATTTATCAATCCTAACACCATAGGCACATCAAAATATCGTGTTCCAATACAAAACAATTTATCTCAAGAGCATGATTTGCGTCAAACATGTTATCAACCACGCAACCAAAATTCTTGTCAAAATGGAGAGTTTGTGCAAACTCTAATGGTTTAATCTAAACCATTAACTTCATGGTATAAATTTGATGCAAATAAAGTACCTACTTGTAGGATATATAACATTCTAGGATATATTACACTGATTAATTGGTACAAGGTAGACTTATATGGAATAAACCAATTGCATATTGATACACTGGTCCATAACACAAGATCAAAGAAAAGAACAATGGAGAGTGGAATATTGCCCACAATTGGTCAGGCATTACCTTCACATCTATCCCAAGGGACTAAAAAAGTAGGTTTAATAAGTAATAAAATTTTGTTACAACCAAATCAAAATATTGGTGAGGTTAAAAAGGCACAAGATTAGCCTTAGACCAACCAATCAGACCCTATTATTCCAAGAGTTTCTTCTAAGATTAGTCATCCTCCTTTCAATATTGTGGATGAAAAGAATAATTATAGCCTAAATGTCACCATGTGGGAGACTTTTTCCATTCCATATCAAAGTTACTTGATGTAAGAATTCTTACAATGCATAAATCGATCAATTAAAACGAGGATCCAAGAAGGAATAAGAGCTCAGCCCAGTCGAGTTCAATCAAAAGAAGAGGTCCAAATTAAATTAAAACTAGTAATCCACCTCCCTTTTATATGTCTAATCATTTGATATCATCAATTCCATAATTTTATAATAGACTCAAGGTCTAGTACTTATAAAATTTGACTCCCTTAAGATCTTCATATCTTCCCATGTAGTATCAAGTGCATGAATGAATGTTATATGCATGAATATAGCAACCTAAATTGATTTGTAATCCTACGATTGTACCTCATTATAGTTGTAGTGTATAGTTATTTGCAAAGTATACAACTAAAATTATGGTACCAATCAAAAATTTGTGAGAGATCCCTTGAGAGAGATCCCTTGCATGTTAGAGCTAATGAGCGAGGGGCAACAAATGATGTGTCGCTTATCGGGAGGACAATGACTTGGTATTGCTTGTTGATCATCGATCAGTTCAATTGACGAGTTGCTTTATGTATGAAGGTGACGAAGGAAGATATAGCACTTTCTTTCTTACATAACTTGAATTTAAATTCCAACCATCAAGCTCTATGGGTATGCCTTGCATACTCATACACTATACTCTCTCAAAAAATAGACATGATACACTGCAATATTTTCACTTACCAATTCACACCTTTTTGCTTATTTACCATCTTTTAGATTGTATGTCACTAACCTATATTTTCTAAATTCACTTTTTTTTTCAATTGCATTTGTATTCTCCAAATGTAAACAAATTGGAAAATGTTCCAAGCCACCACAATGATCACATGTGTCATCCAAGCATGATTTCTTGTTGAATAATTGATCATCCACTCTTTCACATAAAATTCTTGAAATGAAACATATTGAAGATATAGGTGGATTCTTTATCATACACTCCTATAAAACCTCGTTAGTATGCAAATATACTCATATATACTCATAAACATAATAATTATTAGAAAACTCAATATGTAATCTACAATAAAAAAATTCATCTGTATGACTTATTTTGATATCAAAATGATTTTCCATTTCAAAATACCTTTGACTAATTTTGATTTGAGGATAAATATCTAGAAATTTGGAGAAAAAAAAATTCCATTCATGTATCCAAAAACTACTTTGGATGTGGCTCACAATTTTGATAACCAATTCTCCTTTTGATAACATTTATTTAATTAGGAGATACCCTTGTATTATTTTTCCAAAAATCTTCAATTAGAGATCTCAAGGCTTGAGCTATTGGTTTATCTTTCCATGAAAGTCTACCGAAGAATGCCCAAATTTATTTGTATTTGGTTCCTCCACTCTTTCACGCCTTCCAATGGCTCTCATTAGATTTTTTACTTATTTTAAATACTTGAACTGTCTTTGTAATGAGGGGAGATTTATTTGTTTGGTGCATGAGATGGAACCCATACTCTCATATGCACTCATTAGATTATTTGAATAGATATTTCACTTGAAGCATCTAATGTTTTTAGGCCAAGAATATTCATAATGGGCCTAAATTTTAGATTTCTCGTCATTTCAAAAAATAATTGACATCTTCTAGTTTCATTTAACTTCTCAAAAAATAATCTCCATATCTCATATCTTTTACAAGTATGCTTGGAAATATTATCAACCATTGGTTTCAAAATATTCTCATCAATATCAATTAAAAACTTAAACTTTCTATACAAAATTCCAAGAGGTGTTTTCAATAGTAAACTTGCCTCAATATTTAAAATTTCTTTAATATTGAATTGATATAGGATAGATGGAATACCTTCAAATTGATATGGGAAAGATAGTGTGCCTTCAACTTGAGATGTGAAAGATGGCATACCTTTAAATTTGAGATTCAATTTCCTCTTTGCATAAAGATCTTGCATTATTTTCCTTTGTTTCTCCAAATTATTCTCTTTGATTCCTTGATTGGATGCTTCATGTTCATCTTCAATTGGAAATGATGATATGTCTTCTTCTACGATGTTCAGTTTCTTACTTTCATGAAGTAGCTTCATTTGTTCCCTTTTCTTTGCATTATCATCTTCACGCTCCTCCAATGTTAGAATCTTTCATATTTTCCTTGGCATGATGATGAATTGTATATCTATCATGACATAGATATTAGTGAACTCATGGTTCAATAAAGTAAAGGAATCTCATACACAAATCTCAAATTGTTGTCCTTGAACTATCCCATGCTAAAACACTTATAATAACCATGGGACAGTCATAATACCCATTATTAAAGCAAATAAATGATTACAAAACTGAAGATTTTTAGTTTCCTAAGGTTTTCCAAGTCAAAACATAGCTAGGTGGTGTAATTAGGCCACAAAATAAGAAAAATGAATCAAATAGGAATTTTGTACGGTAAAAAAGAGGGCTACCATGATATTCATAAATTAAGTTTGCCATATTATAGGTATAAATTATTGTGGCAAGCAATATTTTTTCTAAAATATATTTTTTGGGTTATTTTGAGGTGTGCAAATTTGATTTGATATTCCCATTGATGTATCATTCCATACTTGATCATACCTAACCATCATCACAACCCCTTTTCTATATCTTTATGATGAAATCCATCTCCTACACATATGATAACTTTTTCACAAATGTAGACACCTTGAACCCCATGGTCCATTTTTTTTAGACCTATTTTTATAGTATCCCTCCCTAATAATAGGCTTTTGGTCCCCAAAATCTTATAAATAAATTGGAAAAAAAATATTTGACTCCTCATACCAATTCAAGTACCCTACTTGATGTGAGTTGGAAAAATCCAATTCAACTTTTTCTTCATGCATATGTGAACCAAACATGGAAACCAACATCATTTAATGTGTCTTGGAAAAATCACATCACTTGCATCTAATGGGACATCTACTGAATTGGGATTAAGGTGTTTCAACCTTAGTGAGTCCCATGATTATTTATTTAATTATTTACCTCTAAGTTTATGATTTAATTTATTAATTGCAATAATAATTGTTTCCAAATTGGTAAGTCATTTTGTAGGACCCAATGGGGAGTTGGCATCCTACATATAAGGTGTGAAAAGGAAAGATTGTGACACATGTCACATGGGCACTCCATTGGGAAAAGGAAATAATTTAGACATATAAAATGGGCACCATGTTGACATGTGGTAGTGTATTTTAGAAGCGAGCATTGGCAAGGTCCACTTGTGTGAGTGTTTATCTCTTCGAAAAAGAAAAACTAAGGAAATATGACATTTGTCACCTAGGCGCTCATTTGATGTCACATCTCGTTCCTAGCACTATTAAATTAAGAAAAGGTAATTACTATAAAAATTAGATAAATAAATAAAAGAAATACCTTTTTGCGATTTACTGAGTGCATGGAAAATAAAGTGAAAAAAATAGAAGGAATTATTGAAATTAATTATTCAAATATTTTACATGCATATTATTAAAGCACATTTATTTTTGCATAATTGATGCAGAAAAGTGCTAGAATGCGTATAATTATTTTTCATGTGTGCATTGGTTGAATGTAAGCATGCATTTGAATTGTATTTCAAGACAACTAACCCTGTAATTGTGCTCTTTATGGTAGAATCGCATAAGATATTAAGGAAGAGTAACGCTTCATGAAAATTACATCTTTAAATAAAACCTATCTACTCTATTTTTTAGATTCCTAGGACAAAAGCCCGTGAACTTTATTGAAGGAATATTCTTCACTCAACGGGAAGAAGGAGAGAGCTCAGTATTTTCATAAGAAGGGGGGGTGACTCTATTATTTCCAAGGGGATTTAGCCTAAGGAAGCCAAATTCTAGAGGAGGATAGATTGGTCGATCAAGGAAGATAGGAGAAAAGGAAAAGATGCAATATATGGTATGTTCTTAATCATTCATATTTCATAGTTATGACCTTTTTGAATTATCTTCCATAGGTGATCTATGTTGTTCTTTCCTCCTAATGTGAGCATGTTAGAGTACCTTGTATTCAATCTTAAATAGATTTTATTCTTTGATTAACACTTGGGATAGTAAGGGTTCAATATGCAAATTAACCTCGAGACTATAAGAGGAAAATATTTTTTGTAAATAGATCACCTTCCCTTGCATCTCTCAAGTATTTACAACTTTATTTGTGGAAATTTGTGTTAACATGTTATACCGACTTGCCTATTTGCAATATTGCTTGAGCAACATAGGCAAGACTAAAGTTAACCCACCCTTCTTTTGTTGAGGTTCGCTCCTTGAAGGAAATTTGGATCTTCCAATAGATAAGCATCATAAGAAAATAGCTTGTGGCAAAGACAATTTTTTTCTAATCAACTTTCTCCCCATGCCATGCAAATAGAGTGGATTTTTCCATACATAACATTTTTCTCAATCCTTGTGAGGGTTTCAAATGCACGCAAAGTATCCTTCTTACCAACTTTGAATCTGATAGAATGATAGTTTCTTTGATCATTTCCTTATGTCTTGAGAGGTATCATTTAAATTTCCTATCATTTTGGTGCATGTTTCTTAAGTAGGAAAATAGACAAAAGACATTTATTCCCATACTCCCTTCGATTATTGCATATTGCATGATCTAGATGCAGAACTAACAGTTCCCCTTTCACCACCCATGACCATGGAATAGTTGTTTTGGTTAAGAAAAACTATTTATATATGGTGGCGCTTACTACATTTCTATGTTTACCGAGCATGTAGATTTCATACTCCTTGTTGAAGAGAACCCAATCAATCGTGAAACTTCAATCAACTAGAGTAGGGAAGAT
Organism: Sequoiadendron giganteum; assembly: GCA_007115665.2. Taxonomy (NCBI): domain Eukaryota; kingdom Viridiplantae; phylum Streptophyta; class Pinopsida; order Cupressales; family Cupressaceae; genus Sequoiadendron; species Sequoiadendron giganteum. The sequence goes on along the minus strand of CM021108.1, from coordinate 205,614,714 downwards.
ATCGATACAAGTAATGGAATTTGACCTTATCCTTGCAATAGTAATATTGAAAGGTTCTAAAGCCTTTCCTTCGATTTTTCTATGCAACTCAAACAAGCATAGAGTCTCTTGAGTCAACACCCACTAGGCGTTCCTAGCGTGTGATGTGCATTCCCTATCTATTCTCCCTCTTTTGCATCTATGCCTACAAAGGCACTTACCACTATCTCATTGATGTTATTTCCCCATTCTTTATTCTTGATGGATAGGAAGGGAACTTGGGTCGTGGGTTTTGGGTGTTTATGCACCATTAACGATATCATGATAGTTTGAAACTAGTGTTATCATTTTTATTTCTCTCCGTAATTTCCATGATGCTAAAATAGAGATCAAATCCTATCGCTTGATTATTAGGTAACTTTTATTATAAACATTGTCATTGTTTTGTAAAAGCTTAAGTAGACCAAAATATATTGTTGGCAAGAGACACTAAAAATTACATTTGGTGTTGTCATTGATGGAAACCCTAGTCAGTGATTTGATCCACACATCATCATTTGATCATACCGGAAGTCAAATCAAAGTTTTGTGATTAACTGTCAAGCAAGAATAGAGCATCTGACAGAATTGTGTTCATCGATTCACATATAATTTTTTGTTATTATTTCTAGTTGTGGATCTCATGGAAGGTTGTTTGGTATATGATCTCTACTACTCTTGAATATTAGAACCTTGTATTGATTTGTGTGTGAGTTAGAAGATCTCGTTGATTAATTTTATGTTTAGCAGTGCATAAAGGCCGACTTGGTGGATGCAGTCATTGCGGATATTTGAGGAGTGATTGTTTAAGTATTTCTGTGTTCGAACATGTTGATTTTGATCATCACTATGTTGTAGCCAACTTTGGTTGGTGCGCATTGATAATTCATTATGGATTGAACCGACAGTTCATAAATGTTTTCATATTTTTGTTGGAGCTAACTTATAGTGACTAAATCTTTAGTTGTGGATATATAAGTGATTGATTATATAATTTTGATATAGATGTGAAGTTTGTTGATGTGAGATGTGAATATCAGAAGGATTATAGAGCGATTATGCATGTAATACCCATTCATTTTGTCCTTTTGATCGACTAGTGTTATGCTCTGTTATGTGTACTTTATGTTAGTACCTTGACTATGGTACCCGGCTTTTATTTTGATCGCTATCTATAAAGCGACATTAATGTTATCTTTTGATGTGATGGTATTTTAATATGATGTTATCTTTATGTCATGTTTTGAATTAACATAAATGGATATTTGAATTAATGATGTTTATGCTTTGGATTATATTAATATGTTAGATTTGTCAGTTAATTACATTGTATTGGTGAAGGGGACAGTATCGCATCACTCGCTTGCGAGCGCCCTGCGATTCTGGGATTTCCTCTTCAAGGTGTGTTTTAATGATGACATATATTGCATTTGGATATACTCTTTGTTTGCAAGTTGACAGGTACAGGACATCGACTCCACCTGGTTTCACAGGGTTGAGCGTGTCCAATGCCCAACGGTATTCGATTGGGAGATAGTAGCTAGGATTTTGTGCCAAGTTGTCACCCCAGTCATAGTGTGTCATCGGTTTTAGTATGGTCCAGTTGTTTTATATTGTTCAATATGTCTAGTTTTAGTTTAAATTAGAAGTTTGGAAAAAGGTTAAAATATATGCTTGGTAGTTAAATTGCCATTTAACTTTATCTAGTTTATGTTGAAATGTAATTTAATTTATTAACTAATTTAATTTATTAATAAATAAATTTAATCTTTGATTAGAATTATTTTATTGATAGTTAAATTAATTGATTGGAAATAAATTAAGTTTCCCATTTTGGAGTTAATAGAATTTTGTGTGAAATTGAGAATATTGAAAAGATGAAATTGAAAATAAAAGAAAATAATTAAAAGTCAATTTAGGAAATATGAATTCAAAATTGAAAGAGGAAGATATTTTGCATTTTTCTGTTTTGAAGAATTGATGAGGGTGGTTGTAGGATTTTTAGGGTTTTTTCCTTATGTTTGAATTTTGCTTCACAATTTTGATATTCATGGAATTTTGGGAAAAGATAAAATTAAAAAGAGAAGGAAGAAATTGCTCAATTTTGTGGGTTCTTGGAAAAAGCTTGAAGAACCTGTGGATCTGAAGAGGGAATCAAGGACACCACCAGGATCTTCAATCAGCTTCAAAAACAAATAGGTTCTTACTTTTGTTTTTAGTTTTCTTTGAGGTTCAAGGCATATGTGTGAAGGGAAAAAATTGGAAACCTGTTGATTGTGTGCAAAACAAAAACCATTCAAATTCTTGCTTTCAAATTTGAAGATCACCTATCTCCTTAAGAAAAGATTGATTCAAATTTTAAAAGAATTCTTGCTTATAGGTTATGATTTCAATTCTATTTTTTATATATTGTTGAAATCTCTTTTTAGATGAAAGAAAATATATATATATATATATATATTCATATAAATATATATACATATACTTGTTTCCATATTTTATATTATTCTCTCCATAGTGGGGTTATGCTGGCAAAAAATTTATAAAATTTCGAAATTGTTAAAGGCCTGGTTTTTTTTGTAGCTTCTGGTTTTTATTTTATTTTTTTTAAATAAAAAAATAGAATTGACAGTCAAGTTTTAAAAAAAAAAAAAATATATATATATATATATATATATTTAGTGGGGGGGGTTGGGGGCTCACCCCACCACTGCCCCCATGGGAAGCAACGTGGGGGAGAGCACCCAGCCAACCCCTGCAGCCGCGCAGACTACGCAGTCGCGACCACCAATGGTGGTGGGTCGGTTGTGCAGTGCACAGCCGCGCCACCATTGTTGGTGGCCGGCTACACCAGCACCCACGCCTACCTCCTCCACCTCCACCACGCCCAGCGCAGCCTGCAACCCACGTCGCCCGTGCCATCAACCTTCATCGGTGCCGCCCTTGGTGGCCATTTCCGCCGCCACTGTCAAACTTCGTCGCCCTAAGAACTTCTGCCGCCCAACAAAAAACGCAGCCTCTATGCAAAACAAAAACCGCGGTCAGAGAAAACATGCGGCCGCCCAACCCTAAGATCAAGGTGCACGGCCCGAAAATTGGTGCGCGGACCGATGCTCTCACTTTCTCTTTTTTGTTTTATTCAAATATATATATATATTAATATTTATTTTAATATTATAATATATATAATTTTAATATTATTATATTATAATATTAATATATATATATATATTAATATTTATTTTTATAATTATAAGATATATATAATATTATTATTATATTATAATATTAATATATTAATAAGTATTATTTTAGGAATAATATGTATTAATTATTATTATTATATTGTATAATATTATATAGATAATTTGTTTCTCTAATTATATGGATATATACATAGATTTTGCATTTATGTATTTAAGTTGAGTTTCTTGAAGGCATGATTTAAGTCAAGTTGGGAAAGTTGAAAACAGGATAACTTTAATTAAATCATTGTTTTATTTTAAATATTATATTAAGGAAGAAGTAGTTTTGGATTTTAAATAATATGATTTTAAGACATGTTAAAAGTTTTAAAATAGTTATAAGGAAAAGAGGAGACAATAATTATTTTATATCATGGTATTTTGATTAGTAGAATTAACTGAATACTTTATTATTATTTAAATGCAAGAAGGGAATTAAATAGTTAGTATTAATTTCTTCCTTATCTAAATAGACGTATTTCAATTCAGTTTATTTAATGCAATAAATTACTGAATGATAATGAGGAAATGGATTTAGTGAATCTGAAGTAGAATTTAATTCTCATCTTCTTGCTCATCGTGATTGTGATCGGGTTTCGTCTTCATTTGAGGGAATTGAGTTATAAGTTTAATAAATCTTCCAGATAGGGATCTTTTTATGTGGGTTGTCGTGTCATGTTTGGAAACTTATTGTGAGCTCCTTGGGTAGTGCATGGTGTCTAGTCAGTGTTTACTCAGTTTCCATGAATGGGGATGTTTTGTGTCTCCTGTGAAAGGAGTGGATTATGGGATCCGCTTCTCCTTGTAAGGAGTGACCTTGTTATGTGATTTGTTGTCTCTAGTATTGGAGTGAGTTTTCTTTAGGTATCCTCCTAGAGTTGCAGTGGTTGTAACATCTGTTGTGTATGCACTTGGGTTCCCTTGGTTATTGGTTCATTTGTGTGTTGTCAAGTAGAAGAGTGGCTTTCGTGGGGGCCAGAGCCCAAAGAGGGAAACTGGACAACCTTTGGAGGTGATATAATCAAGTGATAACTAAAACAATACTTAGAAGATTAGGACTAACTTCTCACTAATCAAGATAATTTTACCTCACTCATAGACACAAGGGCTCGTTTAGACTTGGGATGAGTGGGAAGGCTTGGAATGGGTGGGAAGGCTTGGAATGGCAAGGTCATATATCTTGTATGTACGAAAGGTATTTGATTCCACATGAGTGAGTATGGGGGCCGGGGTTCAGTAGAGGTCACCAGGATAACCCTTAGTGGGGGCCGGAGCCTATGAAGATTCCCAAAGGTAAACCCATGATGAGCTATGTGATGACACTCTGTCTAGGACAATAGTTGGTATTTAAATTCTATGTGTATGGTTCTCATAACATACTTAATCTATTTTATATCTGGAAGAAATGTAATCATATTGAGTTGTTCTTGTGTTGTACTTGCATTGTACATAAGTTTGGTTGTGTTAGTTGGTTCAGTTATGTTTTAGCCTGTGTCTAGAGGTGTTAGTCTTGGTTAGGATTTCTTGTTACTATCTCCTAGCATGGGGGGTGGGCCTTTGGGTTCCACTTGTTTGGGTGGCGTGCACCTAAATCCGTTGGATTCTATCTTCATGATCATGCGGGTGAGACTTCCAATTGGAGAGCTCGTTGGTTTCAGTATCAGTTCTTACTTTATTTCTTTTCAGTTGTCCTTGTAATTTATTACCCCTCAGTTGTTTTGAGGTGGGAATTTGTAATTGTAATTAGGTTATTAGACTTACCTCATTCAGGGAATGAGTGTTGTAACCTTATTGTTTAATGATGGATTAATGAAATTGAAAGTTATCTCTTATGCTTGTTGTAATTATCTTATTTGGAATGTATGTGTTATTTTTGTGATTAAATAATTGACATGGTTTATATTCATGTTTTTTGTTGAGGTTCTATATAAACTTTGTCTCGTAACCTTAGAGGTTGTTGGCATTAGTTAGTGAACTTGCATGTTAATTGCACTTAAACAAAAAAAAAATAGCCTCTTTAAGTAGTTGTTTGCAACTTCCTCGAGGGTTGCGTGGCGGGGCGTTACAATGCACAATTTCACTTGTGCATAAAAGGATATATGATGCGAATTGAAGTAGAGTAGAATAGAAAAATCAAACAAAAGGTCAAGAAATTGACTAATGTGCTTAACTAGAATGTAATTAGGCATTAGCAGATGCTATTCTCTCAGTTCAATTCCTCAGATGGATTTAATCTAAATATTTTGTAAGGTAGTGAGCCTTTCTATTTCTGATCAATGAGCTCTAGCCAATGTGCCTAAATGCAAGTGCATTCCCATTTTGTAAACACTTATTTCTAAGTATACTCATACTATGAACTGGCCTTCCACCGTGGTTTTTCCCCTAACAGGGCTTCCACATAAAATCCTTGTGTTATGGTGTTGTGGTTGTTTGTCTTATGTTCATGCATATTTCTTTTGGTTGAATGTCATAAGTTCTTTAAGGATCGGATTAATAAATTTAAATTTTTTAGAACACTGATTCACCCCCCCTCTTAGTGTTCCTTGATTCTAACAGATATATATGCCATCATTTCAAATAATAATGTTATTTGAAATAATAGAATGGTGCTTAAACCATCACTCTGAACATTACTGTTATTTTAAATAGTGTTGAACATTACATGTTCAACTATTCCCCATATTTTTATGGTACTAGTAATATCACTCTAAACTAAAGTGAACATTTCATGTTATTCTAAACTATATTAAATATTTTAAGATGATGTTCAAATCTGAATGATAAGTACCATTTTGGGTAATTTTATCTTCTGATGTATCCTAATTTATGTCTGAACAAATAGGAATACTAGAGATTCCTTCATAAAATCTTATGTAGAGGTAGAGGCAAAACTCACTGGTTTCCAACAAGTTCAAAATACATTCTTTGCTTGTTCATAAAATTCTTCAATGACTATTGGTTTCCCAAAAGGTTACAATACACCAAATGGACTCCATGGCTTCATAGGTATTAATCAACATAATTATCACCTTCCACAGGATACATTGACCCCAAAAACACAATTAACTCACTCAAGAAATCAAGGAACTCCAACCATGGACCTTTTTCATATAGGTTGCCTCATATCTGGTAGCATTCCCTAAAGGAATAGTCACATGTAACTTTTTATGTAGACCATATATCCCAAATTTAAAATAATATTTGAGTACCCATTCTTCCACTTTAAAACATATCAAAAAAATTTATGGTTTTTTTTGAGAAGTTTTCATCAAAATTGGATTGTTACGCTTCTAAATAGGCCTAATTAGGCTCCTACACAAGGTGGGTTATTGATTCTAACACTCCCAAGCCTCAAATGTCCTCAATAACTTTTCAACCATATCAAATAAGGTCTGAACATGCTCATTTAACTGACTCCCATGCTTTACCAAGGCTCTTTCTATAAACCCTAACCTCTATGGATCCTTTTCATGCCAAAACAATGCAAAAATAGCCTAGGGCATCATCCCAAAGGTATAAAATCTCCTCTTTGGACCCTATAAATTTTGGATCATTTATAATACATATAAATTTTCCTTTCTTGAAACTTTCATGGAGTTTCAATGGTTATAAATGAAAATATGCAATTTTTTGAAGGTCTGTTGTGACCTTAAACCATAATTTTAACCGTTTTTACAAAAATTGCAATATCTTTCATTATACTCAATGAAATGAAGTGAAAAAAAAACATGGAAACTAGATTCAATACCCTTAAATCTCAAATTTATTTCAGACCATCATCTATCCATACAATCACGTACAATGGTTTGTAATATAGAAAACTATGGGAATTTTGCAAGAAAATAGTGCCTCTATTGTTTCATTTCATATCAAAACTAAATCTTGCCTTTTACAAAAATTCACAAGGAATTGTTATGCCTTTTCCAATTCATTCCAACTATCTACAACTAACTCATCAACTACTATATTCCTTTGACTCTTCACATTTCACTTCTTGCATTTTTTGCAATTTGACAATATGACACTTTTGCACTTTTTAGACAACTTTTACAAAATTTACAAAATGGACTCCTTGAACCTCCTAGACACCTACCAAATACTTAAAAACATTATAAATGGTCTAAATATGACCTTATTACAAATATATTCAACCTACAAATCAAAATTTGCAATTTAGTGCCTCATGGAAGCATAAAGTCCATCAGGTGCTCCTGCACCATACTCTCGGCCAAAATAAATTCAAAGCCTTCTTGAATTGAGGGAAGTAACAGGTATTCATCTCTGAATGATCTTCCTTGTATTCTTCTCTCTTCTTCCCTTTTCCCTCCTTAAATCATCTTCATGTAGTCCTCATCTTCACCTTAGGTTTCATCTTGAACTTTGGTTTATCCCTCCTCAAAATTGCTATCACAACGAGAAAGTGATAGATGTCTTCCTTATTATTTTTCATTTGCAATGTAACTATGATCTTTGCACCTTTCTTTTTCTCTTCTCCCATCTGAAATTTTTCCCCTATACCTATTGCCTCATCATGCAAACTAATGTTTTACATAGAAGAATGATCAACATCTCCTTTTTAAAACAATGAATCAAGCACTATATCAACATACCTTTTAAACTAGTCTTGAGTCTCAAGGATCAATTCATCCTTGAACTTATATTTATCCAATCTTAACACGAACTCAATATCATTTCCCTCTGAAATCAAATCAATCTTCAATTTTTTTGTCACAACTTCTTCAAGTCTTGAAGTGGTTGCCATGCCCATGTGCTCTTCATCTACCTTCATGAATTCTTCTTCTTCTTCCTTGGCTTGCTCTTTATCTTCCTCCATCAAAGGTTCTATTGTATTTCCATCTGGTTTCAATGTTCTCACTTTTCTTCTCTTCTGCATAATCTTTCTAATAGGCCATGTAACCTTCCTCTTAACTGATAAGTGCCAACTTGACTCTTGGTTATCTAATTGTTGCAACTCAACCTTCCATCTCTCTACCATCCTTTCTCTCATCTCTTTTAGTTATTCCATAGCCTGCCTCGGCTCTTTTATCTCTTGATCAAACTCCATTTTTTTCCTTCTCTTTATCCTTCTTCATCTCTTTTCTAAGCAAGTCCCTTTCACCTTGCTTCACTTGTCTTTGTGACACCTCACCTAGGTTTCTTCCAATCTTCACTACCTGGTCACTTGGCATCCAGGTTCTCTCTTAACCTGCACAAAGACAACACACACACACAACACAATATTCCTTTCCCAAATTCTTCTATCTATGATACCAAACTTATGTAGAGGTAGAGGAAAAGCTCCCTATTTTCCAATAGGTTCAAAATGCATTCTTTACTTGTTCATAAAATTCTCCAATGACTCTTGGTTTCCCATAAGGTTACAATACATGAAATGGATTCCATGTCATCAAAGGGCTTAATCAACATAATTATCACCTTCCATAGGGTACATATGACCCCAAAAACACAATTAACTCACTCAAGAAATCAGGGAACTCCAACCAAGCACCTTTTTCATATAGGTTGCCTCATATCTAGCAACATTCCCTAAAGGAACATTGACATGTAACTTTTAATTTATAAAATAGATCCCAACTATAAAATTGGATTTTATTACCCATTTGGAAACTTTAAAACATATCAAAAATTGGGTATGGGTTTTTTTGAGAAGTTTGCATCAAAACTGGACTGTTACGCTTCTAAATAAGCCTAATTAGGCTCCTATGAAAGGTGGGTTATTTACTCTAACACTCCCAAGCATCAAATATACTCAATAAATCTTCAACCACATCAACTAATGTCTGCACATACTCACTTAACTTACTCCCATTATTTACCAATGCTCTTTCTATAAACCCTAACCTCTATGGATCATTTTCATACCAAAACAATGCAAAACCAGCCTAGGACATCATCTCAAAGGCACAAAATCTCCTGTTTCAACCCTGTAACTTTTGGATAATTTATAATACATATAAATATGCCATTCCACAAACTTTCAAGGAGTTTCAATGGTCATAAATGAAGATATGCAATTTTTTGAAGGTTTGTTGTGACCCTAAACCAAAATTTTAACTGTTTTTACAAAATTTGCAATATCTTTCTTTATACTCAATGAAATTAAATGAAAAAAAAAATAATTAGAAACTATATTCAATAACCTAACATCTCCAATTTATTTCAGACCTTTATCTATCTATACAATCATGTGCAATGGTCTGCAACAGAGAAAACCATGGGAATTTTGCAAGAAAACAGTGCCTCTATTGTTTCATTTCATATCAAAACTAACTCCTGCCTTTTACAAAAATTCGCAAGGAATTTTTATGCATTTTAAAATTCATTCCAATTATCTACAACTGTCTCATCAACTACTATATTCCTTTGACTCCTCACATTCCACTTCTTGCATTTTTTGCAATTTGACAATATGACACTGTGATCCCTAAAATTTTAAGTCCTATTATGAGATACTAAACAAAATATTAATGCAATAACAGAAATAACATAAATATTACACCTCAAGATTAGCCTAAGGAAAGAAATTGCAAAGAAGTAAGATAAAAAATGGATAAGTGATTATACCTCTTTTTTGTTGCTTCTTTCTTGGTTGGCCCTTGATCTTTGGATGTTTTGTGTGCTCTTTGGATGGAAAGTTAAATCAAATATGCAAAGTGATATGCTATATGAGTGAATAAATGGTAATGGTGAACTCAAAATACTATGGTCAAGGAAAGAGAAGCTCAAATGGAGAATTTGCAAGAGTTTTGATAGCAAAAGATTGATTCTCCAAATGAGAGAAAGGAGGGGGTATTTATAGAACAATTTGAATTCAACAGTTGATATTAAGCCAACAAGGTCAAGATGGAGGGCTATGGTGAGTTGAGGACTCACAAGCCCTATCATCTTGACATGTGGTATCTAAAATGGCCTAGGGTGGGATGATCTGGAAATGAGGTGGAAGAGAGGTACATAATGTGGAGGAAGGACAAGTACCTTGTAGGTACCTTGGGAGATGAGAATATTTCCTCAAAAAGGAACTTCTTGTCCCCAAATGAGAATGAAAAAGATATTTGAGAAATTTTAGAATTTCTCAAAAATCTCCATGGGAAATGGGAAAGTGGCTGGAGAAATAAATGTGAATTAAAAATTCACATGCTTGAGAGAGTCTAATGGATAAGAGAGGGTTTCCAAAAAGATGGGGATTTTCCACATGTGAGTGATCTGACAAATCAAAAATTCTAGAATTCCTTGGCACATGTAAAATGACAAGTCAAGTCTTCTAGAACTTGCATGGGGATAGGGTAAACCTTGGAAGGATAAAATTTGAATTAAAAATTTACATGGGGAAGAGAGGAGCCTAGGATGAATAAATGTGAATTAAAAATTCACATGGGAAAGAGAGTCAAGGCCAAGAAAGGCAAGTGGAAAGGTTGACTAAAAAAGGTATGCTAAATGTGGCTAATGACCTTGATTAAGGTTGTGCAAATACCAAATTAGGATAATTAATGAGAGACTAGAAGCAAGTGGGAGATTATGGAGGATGTGGCACTAATCTTGATTTAGTGGTGCACACCCTAATCATGGATTAATTAATTTAATCTCGATTAAAAGAGGATTATGGAGAATGTGACAAGGAGAGAGAAAATGAGGAATTAAAAATTGATTTTAATCAAAAAGGTCAAATGACTAAATTAAATAAATTGTCCTATTTATTTAATTTAGAGAAGAAAAGGTGTAAGGTAAAGTATTTAATTATTCAATTGCATACTTTAGGAACCTTAGACATAAAATGAAATAATGATTAAATAAATTATTTAATCACTATTAATGAAATAGGTGAATAGAGTAGACGATTTTGATCATGTGGAAGTGATCAAATTTAGATGTCTACAGACACTTTTGCACTTTTTAGACAACTTTTACAAAATTTACAAAATGGACTCCTTAAACCCCCTAGACACCTACCAAATACTTAAACACATTATAAATGGTCCAAATATGACCTTATTACAAAGAGATTCAATCAAAAAATCAAAATTTTCAAAATTGCCTCATGGAGGCATAAAGTCCATCAGGTGCTCTTGCACCAAAATCAAACTAGCAAGAAACTAGTATTGCGTAAATTATGGTCTAACTCAGATTAAATCTAATTTTTCTTTATTGAATTTTGAGCAACATTGTGACATTCAGAAAGATGATTAGACTAAGAATGTTAAGTCTTATGAAAGCACCGTTAACTATTTTCATTGTACTCTTACTGAATTTAGAGGTTCATACGCAAGGAATAGTTTTTTGATGAAGATAATGCTATTTTTATCAACTTATTAGTTTACTCAAATAATGAATGATTGATTCCATTGAATAAAGGAATAAGACTTTTGAAATGATACCTTATATGTATTGGATGTTTAATTATGATTCCACATGAACAATGGCAGATTTCATGATAATTGTGCATTATAAACCATCATACATATAGATAATGTTGGATGCATGACCTGATAAAGAAATGACCTTGCAGAGTTATTCTAAAAATAGAATATTTTTCTTATTAATTATTGATTATGTTTTCTAAGAAAGATAGGTAATTCTTGTTCATAAATCATCGAACATGTCTTCTAATGTTAGTTGGATAAGATAAAATGTGGTAACAAAATCACTTTTCTTAAGAATGTATACTCATATATATATACCCATATATATATATATATATATATATATATATATATATATACACATACATAAATGAGCTATACCTTCTTGTTTAATATTGAAATTTAATTACTTTCATGCTATTACTTGCATGTTCTTGCATTGGATTCACTTCCTTACTTCACTTGCACTATGAAAATATTATTGAAAGTTTTACATACATGTAGACATGTTATCATATTAGCAAACTAGAACTTGCAAAGATTTACTTGTTGCTTTCAAGAAACTATGGACTTAGCAATGTTGATGGTAAACTAACATGTAACCTTCATGACTGATTGTGTACGAGCACAATCATCAAGCGTGATGACTTTTTTTTGGAACTCTGTGATGATCATCATATGATTAAATATTGATTTGACTTACTACACACATTCCTTTACTCCTATTCAGTAGTTCATTTCTAGTTTTCCTCGTTCTGGGTCAGGTATTCTTCGATGGACTGAAGAATTATGTGGAAGTGATTCACTTCATAGTAGGGCAAAAACACGCTCTAACAATGTTCTCACCCTTAATGTGGTCAAAGGAGTTTTCAAGTTCAAAAGGATTCTATCAGGAAGGCTCAAGTTTCAATATTTTGTATAGTTTTTCTATCAACCAAGAGGTTTATTGTAAATAAAATGTTCCCATATATTTTTCCTTGTAAATGATACATGTACTCCATCTTAATTTAATCAATATAATTTCATTATCGTATTCTTGTGCATTAGACATGTGCAAATTTTATACACGTGATAATGTGTAATTTGTGAATTTATTTGAGTTTTAATTTATGGTCGTCGTTACATTTGGTATCAAAGCTTAAGGTTTAATACTAGGGCCTTGATTTCACCTTGCTTAATTGTGACACTTGATCGCATGAACCTCTTAAAGGTTCTTAGTGCATGATGCGTAAGCAAGTTGGTATGTGTATTCGTCTAAAGAGATTATTTTAGAATTTTTCCACCTGACGAGAAAGGGACGATGTCCCTTGTCTTAGAGTCCTTAGAAGTGAAATCAATTTCTCTCAAGGTAGTGCCCTTGGCACATAAGCATGTTATTAGAAAGAATAATTTTTATCAATGTTTGATTTGGTAACACCCTAAAAAATTTGTGTGCATGGCCTAAGCTCTTGTGTATCGTATGAGGCATCAATTGGGAAAACATGATAAATGATCGTATACTTTATCCATGTGATTGACTTGCATATTTCATACCATGCCTTCATTTCTTTCATGATTTTTGTTGCCTCATATCGGTTGAGCTCTTTGAATAAACTCTGTTAGAGCAAGTTTTAGTCCTCCTGGATGTTAGGACCCATTAACTATATTATTTATGTACTCATGTAGATCCTATAAGAGAAGGTATCATGAATGATGTCTTGAAATCTTTCTAAGATGTTCCTTAATACAAAATTAGAACACATCATAAGAGATGTAGAAAGAATTCTTGAATTATGATATTTCCTACTAACTAGAAGGCATATTGAAAATTGTGTGCAACTTATATTAAAGCCAAGAATTTGGTCGTCTAGGCTAATTTTAAGAAGAATTGTTGCATGAAAGGAAAACTTATGTTACATTAAAAATGTGCATAGTGTCTTACTTTAAAAATGCATATGATGTATAACAATAAATTAGCATATGTATGCAAGATAACTTAAGAATAAATTGAATGTGTGTAGGCATCCTAAGGTTATCCATTGCATGAAAATAAAATAGTCAGATAGAAGAGCATATGCATGTCATACCAAGTATGCATTGAAAATTTTAGGAGTTGTACCAACGTCTACATGGTGCATCTTGATAAATCAGAGCCATGTGTTGCATGATGACAGGAATGCATGAGATGGTTAGAAAAATTTTATTGCTGAAAATTTTGATGTGCATGTTACCTCGCTCTTGCAAGAACGCATTATTGCATGTATAAGTGAAATCGTTAAACTTAAGAGAGGTTGACCTAGTAGACCATTGCGAACAAAGACCTATGACTCTAGAATGCATTATCCATAATAATTGTGTAAAACCTATATGGGTAAGTGCACCAATCTGTGACACAATTTTGGCTCTTAAGATGCCACCTTTTTTTTTAAATCAGCAAAATCTGATTTGCACGAGAAAATGTAGTTATGCTCAAAATTTCAAGATACGAAAAGAACAAAATTTGAAGTGCTTCGAGTCTAGTTTCTAAGCTACTATTGTTTTTTGAAATTAATGAAGATTAAGGGTTTCAAAAAGGGGGGGCCCAAAATAGGTCCTGTTTTTATCAAAAAAAATAGCATAGCGCCTGAGGGCTCCCCCCTTTTTGATTAAATTTTTTTTAGAATCTTAAAAATCCCAACGTTGAGAAATTAGCTAACACCATGTAGTTTATCCTCATTCTTTCGGATAATTTTTTTAATAAATATATAATATTTTAAGAATTTTCAAAGTGGACACATCCTGAAAAGCTGAAATTTGAGCATGCTCCCCCCCAAATGTTTTGCAAACTAATCAAAAAAACATTTTTTTTCGTCAAGTGTAGAATGGAGTCTAGTTTCAAAAAATGTAATTTATTTCACGTTCCGATGAACGAGTAAAAATCTATCCTAAACCTAGCACACGTTGGTTTTTGACCAAAAACGAAGGCATTTACAATAGAAGCCATGGATCAAAACCTTAACTAAATCAAAAGGAAAAAAGAATTATATATTTATATAGCTAAGAGAGAGTTTAACACTATCACAATTTTTTTATAAACTTTCATTGAAAGACGTACAAATTTTGATGGGGAGCACGGACAAAAAAATGAATAAATTTTGTACCCTTTCAAAAAAACACGTCATTTTCATGAAATGGTTGTCCAAACCTTTGGGTCGGATTCCCAATGCAAAATCCAACCCATAGGGTTGGTATTTCCCAATGCAACTTATTTGGCGCTCACCAAATGGGTTGCTTCATTTGGCGTGCGCAAAATTTGGCAAGTGCCAAATGTCACTCATGACTTCTGGAATTCATTTTTGTAAGCTCTTTGATTTTCGCTTTCTCTGTCAGGGAAACTATATACATGAAATAAAAATTTAAGTTGACATTTGCATGTGGACGAAATTTGAATATGGACATTCACTTTCTTATACTTTAAGTTATATTTCATGTATATATAGGCAGGATATTTGAGAGTGGTTTCAGATCTCTAGGAGTTATAATGCAAATTCTAGTTTTTGGAAGATCTTAAAAAATTTAGACTTAGTCAAATTTCAATAATCAGGAGGTCAAATTTTAGAACTCAGGATGTCAAATTTCATCTTTCTCTCTCTATCTCACTCATTTTCATCTCTTATTCTCTAGACCTCTCTCTCTCACTATTTACATCCCTTTATCTAACAATATCTTCCTGGAGCTCAAAAACTATGTCTCTACATGTCCATATCTCTCTCCTTCCCTCTCCAATATCTATCTCCCTCCCTCCTCCCCTCTCTACATTTCTCTATCTCCCATCCTTCTCCTTTTATCTCTATATATCTCTCTCTACTCTCTATATCACCTCTCTCTATACCTACCTAGCCCTCTCTCCATCTCTCTCCCCTCTTTCTCTCTCTCTCCTTCCCTCTCTACTCTCTATCTTTCCATTCTATCTCTCCTTCCCTCTCTAGTTCTCTCTATCTCACTTCTCTCTCCTTCCCTCCCTCTCTAATTTTCTCTATCTCCCCCTCTCTCTCCTTCCCTTTCTACTTCTCTCTATCTCACCTCTCTTTCTCCCCCTCTCTCTCTCCCTCTCTCTTCATTTCACCCACCTTTTCTCTCTACTTCTCGCTATCTAACCTATCCCTCTATACATATTTCTCTCTCCCCCTCCTTCCCTCTCAATCTCTCCACCTTCCTCCTTATCTTTGTACTTTTCAGCTCCATCACGCATCTCTATCACCTATCTCACTTCTCTCTTTCCCCTTCCCTCTCTACTCTCTTTCTCTCTATCTCAACCCTCTCTCCCTACCTATCCCTC